>PQXK01000278.1:0-46773 GCA_004786245.1 Botrytis hyacinthi | reverse complement strand
TTAAATTAAGATTTATATCTAATCTAGTAGTTTTATTTAAGTCTATTTAAATCCACGTTATTAAAAAAGCTAATAGAACGAGTATATAAATTTATATAGAGATAGTAGAGCTAATAGTTAATACTTATAAGCGGTCTTCTAACACTCAGTCGAGGAAGCGATTGTTTCTGTTTAAAAAAGATTATATTTTTTGAGAACAAATTATATTTGTTGGAAATCACATGTGCGTCACGTGTGTGGCACGTGCACACCTCTATAAAACTCTTCCATTCGGGTTTTCCGGATATATAGACTTTATATAATATACAATATATCACTCTTCATGCGTAACTTGCTGTCTACTTCTGATAATATTATTGAATTTAGTGAAATCGTAGTAATTCAGTAATATTAAATTCATAATCTCATTCTAAGAGCTGAATATAATACTCATCAAAAAGAGTAAGAGGATAATCGCTTTTTACTAAGTATTAGAAAGCCGCTTATAAGAGCCGACTATTAATAGAAGTCTGATTACTCTAGATCTTCTTTAGTATCTACTATTATCTATTCAAGTTATAATCTCCTGTATTGTATAAAGACTAGTATAATTCTATATCTAATATTACCCTGTACTATACATCTGAGTAAGTATTCCACGATCTATTCTAATAATGAACGAAGGAAAAAGTCAAGGAGAGTAATACAAATATCATTGATTATACATATCCAACTCTATACACAAGTGTAACAAAGAGACAGAAAGATGCTTTTCCTTTTACTTCTACTTTATACTTGTTTGCCCACTGATAGGCATGACTGCACCTGCAGCCATCACCAAACGGAAAAATGAAAGTCATTTCTGATTGTACTGCCCTGCCCAAATTGCCATTTAGTCATTACCACTCGAACGCCTGTTATGCCAAGAAACTTAAATGAAATAGTGCGATGCTAGCTTCTGCATCTTGTCAACGTATGCCTGTTTAGACCTGTTCTATGCGTTGACCGGAGTCCCCACTCCACAATTCCTTAATAACTCCTTCCCACAACAAAACTCCAATAACAACTAAACTGGTTTTGCGACCCTTACAAAGAGGGAGACCTGGGTCGGACATTGGCCAATCTCTTCGACATGAAGTCAAAGAACGCAAATTGACCAGGCGAGCTGCCGACTTCGTAGACGAATCTACTGGCAAGATAACTACCGAAGATGGCACGGAGGTAGTTGTCAGGCACCTATTCATGTTAGCTGGGTGATTCTATCAATCTGGTCAGATCAACTTACTCTCTCCATAATCGTGTCGAGGCCGATCTTAGACAATAGCAACTGCGGCAGGGCATCAAGCAACACTGATTTCCTCAATTTTACATCTCTCCACAGATCAGATGTTTGAAGCTCCTCGTCAAGTTTAGTAATAGCAACACTGATTGTGTCACTCAAGGTGCTTCGAGGGATTCCGGTCTGTTCATGTTCTCGCCAGATGGCTTCGAATTCAAGCTCGGCATTCATCTTTATAGTCTCCTGAACTTCTTTAACATATTGTTTGTAGAATTCCGGAGCCTGGCCGTTGCTTCCCACACACATGTTTTCTACAAAACTCTCGTCATCAAAACTCAAGGATGCAAGGACTTCCAGAGATGAAGATGTTACACCACCCTTGTTCGCAGAAGCATCCTTGAATAGGATACATCCTGCCTCTTCCAATCGTAGCTTCGCATCCTGGGTAATGAAAAGATTGGCACCTTCGACGATGTATGGGATGGTTGATTTTCCATCTTTGATAAGCTTGTTGACACTGGAAAGGTCGACGGCCGCTGGACGACCACCGCAGGGAACGAAGGCATCAGTGATGCCAGTATCACGGAGATGGAATGTGTTCCGGAAAGTTGTACCATTGCTGATTTTATCCCCATTGGGTAGGGTGACGTTTGTTTCGTCGACAAGAACACGATAGCCCTCGTTTGATAATTTCGAGAGATCGTACTCCGAGATCATAGCACGCTTCGTAGCCAAGCGCTTGAGCTCACCAATGTCGAGACCCTGTGGATCAACCAAAACACCACTGCCATCGACAATCGACGTGTAAGTTTCGTTGCTCAACAAGATTTCATTGCTTCCCAAGTCACCATCTGGGCCACCTGTCTGCATTTTTCGAACTTTGCTAGGGTCCAGTTCCAGTTTGCGATAGATGCCTTTGACGTATTCTCTGACCGACAATGATGTCATGCCGTAACTATCATGAGGGATACCGCCTAACTTGGGGGACTTTCCAGTGAAGAAAGATTTCCACCATGGAGCATTTCGCTTGCGAGCGTGCTCAGTAGCCCAGTCAACAAGATCGGCAGTATTTTCATCGGGACCCATGAAAAGAATTTCTTCCTTACCATAAAGATCAACGATTGGATTCTTGATACCAGGGGACGAAGGCGGTAAGAGAAGATCCATGATACTATCAATATACTTCTCGAAAGCTACACTGGCTTTGTCTTGCTGATTGGCATCTAAAAGAATGACACCCTTGGAGCCACCCTCCGGAATATCCTTGTTCTTGCGTTGTTGAGTATTGGCTAGACCGTAATTCTCGTCGAACATTGAACGAGCATTGATGGAGTATGCTTCACGATTTCGAGATTTAACAATTCGAATGCCACCTCTAGCAATGTCCCTGAATCTAAGGTGGAACCCACGTGATTCGGATGTAATAACCAAGAACATGCCATACAATGGCTGGGGATACTCGATTTCCGGAAGGAATGAGGGATCGAGACGGAAGCTCAAAGCAACTTTTGTAGGAGTGTAAAAGTTGGTTTTCAGCAGGGAGTTGTTGAAGATACGGAACGCAGTCATGACCATGTCTTCGTGTTCATTGTTGACAGTCCTCGAGATCAGCTCTTTGAGTTCCTTATCGGTGAGAACGTCCCCAGATGGTGAAGGTGGAATGGAGTCCTCACTGTATCCAGGGCCGAGGGTAAGATGCGTGTTTGCGAACGAAGCGTATAGTGAACGGACGAGCTCCGGATGATTGCTGATGATCTCGAGAATGTAATCCGCAGTGAAAGTCTCGGTGCGCAGTCTGCGCTTAATGGTAGATAGAATCTCGGCATGAGAGCTGTTGTTTGGATCCAATGCAGATACTAATGAGGAGTACTCGGAGCCCAAGCGATTGAGAAAGTGCTGAACGAAAACCCAAACACAATGACCATAGATTGTTTCCTGAAGACTTAAGCGCCCACTGGCAAACAATGCCTGAAATTTGTTCTGTGGTATGCAGTAAAGCAGGGAAATCTCCTTGGTGATTTGATGAATAGATTGTTCAAGGGTAGGGAATTTTGTTGTCAAGTCGCTTGCAGGCTTGAGATAAAGACTCATGACAGTGATACCGTTGCTGAACTGCTCAACATATTTTCTTGAGCTTGTTACCCCGTATGAGTGATACAGGTCACTCAGAGCACTGAACAAACCGAGGGCTGTTCTGCGTCTGAAAGCCACGACCAATCTCTTCTCAATAGAGTCCTCAATATCAAAGACCTCGATGACTGGCCCAGTACGAGAGACAGCAAGCTCAATGATCTCTTGATAAATCTGCTTCGTGTTGTTGGTAGATTTTGCTAGAAACATTCTGTCACTGATGACTTCTAGGCGAGTTTCGCTGGGTGATGGGTTAGAGTCAACGAATTGGCACTGATAGACGAAGTAACAGCGTATCGATGATTTTGTTGGGGCGGAACCACCACTGTACAAGTTGCTTGTAGAACGGAAGCTCTCAACCCGGAAGAGTTGATTCGAGGAGGTATCCAAATATTTGGCCTCTAATCTGTGCTCATATCGTGGGCCACCAATTGCACTCACACCAGGCTCGCTAGTATCAATATATATGGCATGATCTGAAGACTCCATGTCCAATCTGATCTCTTGACGTTTGTCTTCGCGAGCAAATGCAGCAACCTTTGCAGCATAAAGCGAGGTTATATTGCTGACGACGGCTTCAACGCTCTCGGTCTGAAAGTAGACATCGTCGATCCCAAGCTCATTATAGAACCATTCCAGTTGTGCGTCAATGAGCTCAGCTGGTATCCATTTCATTGCCTTGATCTGCTCTCTCACTTCAGGGAATTAGAGTTGTACATTCATCGCGGCCAGAGTTGACTTACCTTTATCCATCTGGTCTGTCCTACCCGCGAATTCTGGAGCAACATATCCAACAGTGGCGGAACGCAAAACGCGGTGTCCATTGCCATTGCCATTTCTGTGGGGCATGTTGAAATGTGTTGGTTGTGGTGAAGGTTGTCGACCAGGAGTTCGGATGATCTGCTCCACCAACTTATGGGGAGAACGAGGTGTTGAACTACTGATAGTCGCCATGTTTTCTTCTGTGGAAAGAAAGAACTGTTCGTCGTATGCGGGAAACTGCTGAAGAGCACCCATCGAGTCAGTATTGATAGGGGAAAGAACCGTAGCCATTGTGACTAGTGGTTGTGATGTAGAGAATAACACCGCCCGCTAGATGACTTGCACGAGATGTGTGAATAAAGGGAAAAGTGAGTGAAGATAGACGCAAAAGTGCAGCAGGTCATTGACGCCTATCTATATCGGCAAGCCGGTAAGAAAGAGCCAATTAATGAATGGAAAAGGAGTCAGGAATCATATTGACAATGCAACTCCTGGATTCCTTGACCGCTTCATTTCTTAGCATTACTTGCATTGCCTGCATTGCCTGGGAAGGATGCTTATCAGTCGATTCCGCTTCAAGAGCAACCTTGATCTCAGAATAGTCCGAGGGCGGTTGTTTGAGATAGAAATTTGGACTTATTCGATCTTCACGTTGGGAAAAAGGGAACCTGATAGCGCCAAGCCTGTGTTTTCCCAGGGCAATTGAGGCGTTTATTTTGATAGGAAGCGATAAGGAAATTTATGTGGGTTTCAGAAAAAGGAATGGAAGATCTGCGCCACGGATTGAAAACGTACCTGAGAGATAAAGTTGTATCACATACACCAGTACCAATTATATGTGAAAAAGGTGTACTTTACAAGAGATGTAAGTTGGTAAGTGGTGTGGTAGTTGTGTTCGATTTAAAAGTTACTGGAACCACGAAGGGTCGTCAAATGTATGGAAGGCTCCCGGTTAGGAACGGTTGGTTTCAAAAGATTTAGTGAATTCGAAGGCGGCTCAAGAGGTGGATACAAATTTTATTGGGCGATCTAGAAGCCGTATGGCGAATTGCGTGTTGCAAAGTATTGAATGAATAAAGACTTTTTTTGGGGGGGCACGTCTCGTCACGTCGCCGTAAGCCTATTTGATCGAATTAGAGGGGATGTTGAATGCCATAGCGGGACTTCGGATACGTACTAAGCAGGGCTGATAATCCAAAAGACGATGGATGAATGCTGGGTGTATTCCAGGGGGTGAATATAGTCTTATCTTTTGCTCAACCACAGACAATATGACAGGTAGACGGTTGGGGGGGAAAGGGAGGGGGGGGAGCGGTGACAGTGAAGAACTAAGAATAGGATATAGATTGAAAATGCTTCTTTGCGTCTTGCATTCCTCGTATTGAGTGATATATGCAGACACAATACGATTGTTGTTGCTTGTTTCAAAGATAAGAAGAGAAAGGCAGAGGGCAAAGGAAAAAGAAAGGAACAATCTGAGTCAGAGTTCGAGATAAGATGAGAAAGAGCTGGAATGCTCTTGTTATTTATATCTTGATGAAGGGAGTAACAAAGTAGAGGATGATTGAGGTGGATATTGATATTGATATCGATCTTGATATGCTCGCCCTTTCAAGGTTCCAAACGACAAAGTGGCAGCAGCAAGTGAATCAATTTATAATAAATGATACATCTCCTACTTTCCCTACGTCAAACTCAAAAGTCTTAATTGAGTAATAAAAAAGTTTCAAGAATGAGGGCTTTAATTTTGGGCCGATTTTATTTCTCTCACTCTTTTTCCCCTCATACCTCTCACACCTCTCATGCCTCATGCCTCATGCCTCATGCCTCATGCCTCTTGCCTCTTGCCTCATGCAGCGGTCGATTGCTTTGATTTGCCCTCTCCTGGATTCTTTGGGTCTGGTTTGACATATGTTCAGGTCAGGTTCCAATGCAACGATTACCTACCTAGTGGCTAGTCGCTCGTGTTGTTCGGACGGGAATTTTGTTGGTGGTACCTGACGATCTAGTAAAGTGTAAGGTACAGGAAGAAATCGATCAATTGATGTTTACCGCTCTTTAGCGTCTGTTCTCCCTGTCTCCTTCCCCAATTAATGGGTAAGTGGCTCGAGTGGGTAAGCGGATATCCATTTTTTGCTGGTCGTGCTGCTTTGGCTGGTCGGTAAGCGGTTATTCGAGGCACATCTTAGATATTGCAACCCTGTGGCCAACCCTGTGCTCAACCCTGTGAGCTGATAGACAGACAGATAGATAGATAGCAGCGTAGGATGATTTATTAATTGACGTTACTTATTAGCCGTGTTGAGGTATATTGCACCCCTACACGGCGGACCTAGGTACGTGCCAGTCTATATTGAATCCAACAAAATTCCAGTGCGGTGGCAGCGTGCGTGGCTTGTGTACAGTCCAAACGTAGACAGACTTCCATTATCCGAATGATCCACTACGAACTACGGACTACGAGGTACAAAGTATGTTTCCGTTGGGTATTCTAATGTTCCATGTTCCATGTTCCATGTTCCATATCTCTTCCAGAAGAATGGCTATTCTTATCACTTGATCTTCCTAAAGAGGATTAGTTGTCGACATCTCCTTCTCTTTCGAAAGTAAGGAGTAAGGTCTAATCTCTTTCCCCATGAAGTTATCTCCCTAGGACATGCTGGAAAGGGTTGAGAATGCATCCTCCGTAGGGTACCGGTGCTGAACCGTTGTATTGCTGCTTGGGTAACCTCGAATTCAATGAAGCCGATTTCGTAAAAGTAACTGCATCCCAAGTAATCAAAAGGAAGATCTGAGGCAATTTTGGAATCTATTTTTGGTTGAATGCTCAAATGCTCAATACCGGTCCGTCCGTATAAGCCCCAGTTTGCCCAGCCACGAATGGTTTCTGGAATGTAGGTCATCACCAAGCCAAGGATATGCTGTACCCTGACATTTGATAGTATGGATGGTGCATGTCCATGTCGTACAATCTCTATACAGAGTATTTTTTTTTGGAAGGGAAAGGAAAGGAAACAAAAATCCATTCGGAAAGTCTACCCATTGACAATCTTTCCAAATACTCCGTCTCCACGACAGCGCTCTTTCACAAGGCCAAAAGAAATAATATTCAATGTGCAGTAGAGTATTCATATTTAGAGGTTACCCAAGTAGGTTATTCTTTCGCACGAGTCATCATTCACAATTAGTTGCATGAACCAAAATCTACTTTCAACACTCGGACTACCCTAACTACCCTAACTACATCCTCCTCTAACAACAACAACAAGAGCAAAAAAAAAAAGACCTTGAAGCCTAAAACAAAGGCCCACGAAGAGTGAACAAAGTCCTCATTCTCTATCCACCGCAATCCACAAATTCGCTGTCTAGATTTTGTCACTTCCCCAGTCTCGCATCGCGGATCTCCAAAACACGAAGCCGAAATGACCAATTCCCTCGTGGATCCCGTGATATTCGTTCTCATGACCATCAGACCTCCAAATTTGGCAAAAACGCCATAGAGTTGGCAAGGATATTTCAAACAAGTTCGAGAGATATTCGATTAAATCGAAGCATATTAAAATAGTAATAGTGAGACTCATATAACAGCAACAACAACAATAACAATAACAACAACAACAACAACAACAACAACAACAACAACAGTCAATCACGAAAACGAGAAAGAACAGCAAACGCCGTGCAAATTCATGACCTAAGCGAATCAACAAGTCTACCGGTAGATGTAATTGGTGAGAGAGAGTAATGGGACAGTAGTGCTCTCCATATGGCAAGTTTCAATCACTCAAGATTTTCCCATTAATTTCTCCATGATTTGCCATTGTTCTCCATAATTCCCCATTCTTTTCTTCCAAATCACGCTTTCCCTTTTTCAATTTAGCTTAGAAGTTTCTTTCGTCAACCCCGCCATTTACTATTCCCCAAATTGATTTCTCTTACCCCCAGGAAATCATACTCCAACGTCAACCTTACTCAAACTTCATCTCCTACATCCAATAGAACTTCAATTTACGCCCATCTGTCTCCTGACTGTGACAAACGCATTTCCTCATCCCTTATTACCTGTCGTCATTCGGGGTCTGGATTGTATGTTGAGAATTTAATGGAATCTCATGACTAAGAGTTTGCATTTTTCATTACACATCGGTCCATGCCATTACTTGGGTCCAAAGGTTCAAACAAGGTCAATAAGACAATATTCCACCATTGAGTCTCATCCTTTCCCAGCTTCCCAAGGACCGTGTTAGTTTCTCTTACCCCAGATTGTGTCACCTGCCGCTAAAAACGACTCTTGATTCAATAAGCGCCGATTCACCGTGTTTGATACTCACCCTAGGCTCTTCACGGCACGCAATTTGATTCCCAAATTTCTTCACATAGTACTCCACAGTGTTCTACGCTACACCGCTAGGTTAACGCAACCTTTCCATCGTTGAGTAATAGTGCAGTTAACCCGCATATTCAAATTAAATTACGTTTCTCTTTGTCTCATGGCTTCCCCAGAGAATCATATTGGTCATGGGCAACAGGATCAGCACGGACAACGAGATCAGCACATGAACAGCAGAGAATATGCTGTGTCCCAAGATGCTCAGGATCCTCTTCGTCAGATCAGAGATGAATTCCTCATTCCTTCTACGGCTGATTTGCAAGCCAGGACTTTGTCAAGTTTGGGTACGAGATTCTACTCTAGGTAGTTGAATCTGTTAACTAAATGGCATCTTAGAGTCTCGAACTTCCTCTCCTGGCGACCCCTGTGTTTACCTTTGTGGAAACTCACTTGGCCTACAGCCGCGTAATACCTCTACTCGTATAGAGCAATATCTCAAGACTTGGGCAACTCAAGGTGTATTTGGTCATTTCAAACCCCTTTCTGATTCGCCTCTGCCAACATGGCTACATGTGGATTCAACTGCTTCGGAGAACATTGCTCCTATTGTTGGTGCGGAACCTTCGGAGGTCAATGTAATGCAGACTTTGACTGCCAATTTACACCTTCTCATGTCCGCATTCTACAACCCTGATGTTAACGGCAGGCACAAAATCATATTGGAAAGCAAGGCATTTCCATCAGATCACGTGGGTCGCCCCTTTTGCGCTCGTCACCAATCGTTTATGCCGGCTAAATTACATACAGTACGCCGTAGAGTCGCAGATCCGGCATCATAACCTCTCACCTGCTACATCGATGATCACTCTGGAGTCGCGTTCAATTACCGAACCCACACTCTCCACAGATTACATACTCAAAGCCATTGAAACCCATGCTAAAGATACAGCGATTTTGATACTCCCAGGTATTCAGTTCTATACAGGCCAGTTATTTGACATACCCCTCATCACACGCAGGGCTCGAGATCTCGGTATATTTGTCATTTGGGATCTCGCTCATGCAGTTGGAAATGTTCCACTTTACCTTCACGATTGGGACGTCGATGCAGCTGCCTGGTGCACTTACAAATATCTAAATTCAGGACCGGGTTGCATCGGTGGAATGTTCATTCATGAAAGGAATACTCAAGTTTCTGCTTCGTCACAGAACACAGATGCGGGGGCAGGTTTTGTAAATAGATTAAGTGGCTGGTGGGGCAATGACAAGAATACGAGATTCGCCATGGAGAATCGATTCGTGCCGATAGCGGGCGCCGCGGGGTTTCAATTGAGTAATCCAAGTGTGCTGGATATCACGAGTCTAAATGCATCTCTGGAGATATTCAAGCTTGCTGGTGGAATGGAAATGTTGAGGGCGAAATCTATGGAGCTGACTGCCTATTTGGAGGATTTGCTTTTAGATACAGCGATCTTCGAAAAGAGCAGGTTCTCGATCATTACACCTCGGGACAGAGAGCAGAGGGGTGCTCAGCTGAGTCTCCAACTTGCTGATGGATTATTGAATGTGGTCATGAAAGAACTGGAGTCGAGGGGGGTGGTCGTAGATGAAAGACAACCAAATGTGATAAGAGTGGCGCCGGCCCCTCTATACAACAGCTTCGAGGATGTATGGAAGTTTGTGGAGGCATTCAAAGAAGCAATGGATATAGCTTGGAAGGCAAAGCTTGGAGAAGTATCTACTGAGGGCACACGGGAATTAGAACTGACCACTTGATGAGAGAGGATGACATCGCAATAGCAATCAAGTCGATCAAAATATTTACCTCCATGTGTCAAGTGCACTTAATATGAACTTTGAGTTATCTAAAGATTCTTGTCCAACGTTATGTAGTGATGCGGTGGTTCCATCTTCGATTTTAGTCCGACTTGATGATCTAATCTCAACCATCCAAATATTGCTTAAGTTTCTGTCAAGTTTATTGACTTCACAGTCACAAATTTGATGTTGTTCACTAGAATCATTTCGATGTGCATCAAGCATGGTGAACAGACTTTCAATTGGTCTCTTGCACCTTTAATATGAAACTCAGAATAAAGTCCAGCCAACTCCAACCTTCGCATTCAGACTATTGCCTGTTTTCTTTACGTCCAATTCACCATATTCAAGATTTTATATTGTCCAAGGCCGACACTCATCGTACAACATCCTCGCCAAGATTTCTGGGCAATCTGTACTACAGAGCTTGGCCACTACCCTATAGGTGAAAGGAAAATAGGAGAATATTCAATAGGACACATGCATAATCGTACCACTGAGCCAAGGAATAAGTCATCTTGCAAGACGAATATGCGCTGGTAAGGAGAAAAAGTACCAGGCGGCTCTTGCACCTGCACGTGGGTAGACTGCTCACGCCGCAAAATAAGGGAAGCAGAAACTGTGCATGTGTTTGTCAATTTCTTCGAGTTGATTGTAGCATTTGATCATCTAAGTCTTCATAACACGGTAGGATACTAAAATAAAATACTGGAGGCTGGGCTTACAAATTTGTGTCTGCTGCATATTACACTAGTTGCTCGAGAGTAATGTAGATAGAGAAAACGTGCTACACGTATTTCGATGTTCCTATATTATTCTTAACATTGATCAGCATTGATTATTGGTAATGATTAATTTGAAGGCAAAACTTTTCTCGGACATACCAGGCATGGCACCACTTCAGTACGTTTGAAGCACGTGGACACTAACTTTCAGCAGTCCTCACACCTCAGGCGCTCTGGATCCTCAATTAAGTCTCTTACATACCTAGTAGCTTTGTACCTTGAATATCTGAATGAAAATCTCGTTGTAAGATTTCGGGCTCAATTAACAGTCTTCACAATGAGGACAACTTTCTACTTCAATGCCGGCTTGAAACATAGCAGGACTCAAATCATATCAACATGCTGATTGTCCAACACATTGCTTATGAGAATGAATGATTGCTGATTACCTCTCGATATTTCACATATATCCAGCCCTCCCCATTTCATCAGCTAGGCTGGAATCCCACAGTCACCAAGACATCCATCCAATTTGTGTCTTTTCCATTGAACGAGTATAGAGTTTGCTACGTTTAGATCCTAAGGACTACAGAGGTAGGTATAACTTCTATTTCAATGTCCAGTTTGTGCACACAGTATCCGTTACTGCGAACTTTTCGCGATAGCCAATGGCCCTTTCCAATAATCTACGTATACGGCTCGAGTCGAATGAGCAAGTGATCTTGATTCGTGCTAGTCTGCTGGAATTCTCCAATCTTAACACATCGGTCAAATGAAACTCCATCTTGAAAAATATCGGTTAATTATTTATCTTCGTGTTGCTAATCCTTTCAAATAGATGGTTGTGTGTGAGCGTGAGAAATCATTTGATTGTCAGATTCGAAGTAGAACGTTGAGAAGTATTAGTATTGCTATCATGCGCGTGTTCTTTGAACCGGATACTATTACTTCCTTACATGAAATAATTCCTCAAGACTATTTCGAAATCATTTTTATTTGTGCCGCCTGAACAGTGCAGATCGATATCCAATATATTGAAGACAAAAAACAAAAAGATCATACATTAAGCTTCAATCGTTTCTTATGGAAGATTCATTGACTTGCTGTCAAAATCCAATGAAAAAAATGTTTAGTTATATCATAGCGATGGATCATCCACAGACCCATGTGTGTCAGCTCAACCTTTTCTGGAGTCATCATGCCTTCTCCAAAGCTCTCTCCCAAACACGCATTGTGCTCTCCCAGACAACTCTTTCTGCATTATTCTTTCTATAATCAGGCAAGATGTCACCATCAGGTGCGCTCTCATCATCTGCCTTGAGTCTATAAACTCCATTTGAACTTCCATTTCCATCAACCGCCGAACTCCTTGAAATCTCTACACCCGCAGGTAGCTCCACGCCCGAACTCGCCCCCTCTCTTATTTCGGCAGGTGGGTACTTCGCACTAGTTGCCAAAAACAATCCTCTTTCTCCCGCTTCTTCCACACTGATTGCGAATAAGTTGAGAAAAGGCAACATTACCCATCTAAAGAAAGTTGATGGAATGGCATAAAAACCCATGGTAGAAGACATCAATCTACCAACAGCCCCAGTATCCACAAATCCAGGATACTTGTGAATGAAAGTTATGCGAGAGTTAGACTTCGCCAGTTCTTCGAACGCTAGAGTTGTTTCAGTTGTTCCACTACTAGCTGCTTTAATCATAGTGAAATCTCGCTTTACTTCGAGATCGTCAAGATCAATTGATTTCTCTTTGCCCCCCGCTAAGATTGAAATAACCCGGGGATTGGGAGCGGTTCGCAGAAGAGGAACCAAGTTGTAGGCGAAACGGAGACGAGAATAGTAACGGAGGGATTGAGGGATGTCAATCCCTTCAGATGATTCTGGACAATATCAATACATGGTAGATGCAAAGGAGGCTATGACCAAATATACCATTCCGACCATTGAAGGACAAATAGCCTGCGCTCAAGAATACGATATCGACCTTTTCTTCTTTCCTCTTAATTTCATCGCAGAGTCTATCCACTTCCTTGATTAAAGAGATCTCGCCTTCCAGGAAGTTCAGTGTTGCTGATGGATTTGAAAGTTTCAAGTCTTTGAGTAGACGCCCTGCAGCTGATTCGGATCGTCCAATGATATACGCCTTGGGAGCATTTGCGTACTTGATGAATGCTTTTAATGTACCCATACCAATACCTGATGTTGCACCCGCAAACACGGCAACCATACCAGGAGTGCATGTAGCTTTGAATGCGACATTTGAAGCCCGAACAGAATTCATGGCGACCATTCTGCTGTCGGTTCAATTGGATTGGATAGTGAGATCTTGTTTGAAATGTTGTAAGGTGTAGCAGAGCTCACGATAGGTTATACGATCTTATGGAAACAAACTAAGGAGAAAAAGAGAGATGAATGATTTGAACAATTAACTTACATTCTAGAGAAGATTCTTAACTGATATATATAGCCGGAATCATCATACCATTACAGTCACATATTATAAGGGCCAATTTGACGTCAAGTTGTATGCACCTCGGATTCATGAAAGCTGGAGGATGAATGCGAGTATGGACCGAGCTTTATCTCCTAACTATTCATAGATGTCGCCGACAATAGAAATGGAGAGAAGATTTGGACACATATTACTTAGCACAGATATGAATATGAATACATGCCTCGGAGATATCTCCATAGAAGCACAATAAAAGATTATTCCATGAATTTGGTTAGACATACAAAATTCTGTTCATTGGATGGTACAAAGCATTATTATTTTATTTGACTTATGTCATCAACTGATTTCACTCGTTCAGTCGGAAAAACTGCGGTCGAATAAATAGTGCCCATATTGACCGCTATTGCTGAGCAATGTTTGTAACCTTTGATGATTACCTAGTACCTACAAGCTTTCGAACGCAGTAACTTCTCCCGTCGTCTACCCTTCATCCAATACTCCGATTTTGGCTCCCCTTGAATATGGCGACCCAATCTCTTACACGTAGATGTGCTGGACTTACCTCTACAACTCCCACATCGGTAGTTCAAGGATTTATAAAGACCGCCACAACAACCCGGTCATTCCACCAAAACACCCCGCGTCCAGTCTTCGATTTTCTTGTTCCACGTTTGGGTACTCCCTTGCAGTCGGCATATTCTCTCAAGCAAAATGGGATACTAAGGAATCCCGTGAGATGTTTCTCGACCACTAGGACACGAAAAGCTACCATCACTACATTCAATCCACAAAAGAATGATGATGGTACAGAGCAGAAGATTGAAATCACACCGCGTGCGGCAGATGTATGTATCATTGCCTTCCTATTTTATGTGCCTCATTTTAAGATGGAATGATATGCTAACAACTTGCCCACAGCGTTTGCAACAACTCCGCAAGAAAGAAAACAATCCAAATCTTGCTCTTCGAGTCGAAGTCCAGTCAGGCGGTTGCCATGGGTTCCAATATGTGATGTCTCTGTGCGACCTCCCCGCCAATATATCCCGAGATCTCTTTTCAAAGGATGCTATCCAAGAAGAATCTTCGCCTGCTCTAAATACTTCATCTGCAGATCCAAATGCTATGCCTACGTCATCTACTCCCTCGAAATCAAATAATCCGATCACGTTGGATCTTCGCGAAGATGATACAGTATTCAGCTATATCAGTGACCAATCCCACGCTAGCGTAGTCATGGACGTGTTCAGTCTAGATGCCTTGAAGGGTAGCAGAATAGATTACGAAGTCAAGTTGATCGGTTCCGAGTTCAAGATTGTTGACAATCCGGCCGCGACTAGCAGTTGTGGTTGTGGAACAAGCTTCGACATCAAGTTTTGAGTCTGGAGAGGATTGATAAGTGTACTGTAAGTTATTAGATACGATATACCATTGGGGGTTGCGTTTGGCGTGAATGGCATGGTTTGATACTACGTGGTGTTAAGCAACAGATTAGCGACCACAAGGGCATGCATATCATAAAAGTAATTCTTTCATCTTTGCATGGTCTTACCCACTGCTTCCGGGAGGGTCTTGTATGCGTTGTCAATACATACTATGTTTCTGAAATTTTACCATGAGCAAGGTATGGGAAGATTTGTTCTGTGCAAAAAGAAGGACCTGGGAGGTACCATAGGCAAATGACATTACGTAGTCGAATCAATACTGGAAGACATCAAGAGCAAACAGCCTGAGAATAATACTTTACAATTCATGACTCGCGATGATAGTGGTGAGGTACACATAAGATACAATAGCACAGGGACAGTAAGAAGTATGAGTGGTTTCGCGGTAAAATCAAAATGGTATCAATTATTTCATAGAAGTGTATCATTCTTTTGGTTTCTTATACGCCATACATGCCAGTAAACGCTAAGCCAAAGAAAAACATCCCCAGTCCCATCAGCAGCTTTAGTTCATTTGTCTGACCAAAGCGTTGATCTTCTCCTCACGGTTACCGAGGTCACCACCAAGTACGTAGTGGTTGAACTTTCTTGGGCGGAAACCACCAGTTGGGTTGCTGAGCTTGAATGGCCAGAGGAAGTTGGCAGCCTGCTTGAAGTTGGGGCCGACGGTGAAGATCTCGTGGATCAAATCTTCCATACAGACGATACCGTACTTGCCGAGGTTGGCCTCAATGATGGAGTTGTCGGTGAGAGCAATACGTTGCTTGTCGACCTTTCCGTAACCACGCTTGTAGACGAGCTCACGGACGGTCTTGAGGTTGGGGTAACCATAGGCGATCCATGGCTCGACGACCTTGAGCATCTCGAGGGTAGCCTTGGTCATGCGAACAAAGACACCGTTGTTGATTTGAAGAAGACGGAGGAGCTGGAGGATCTTGCGGGGCTTTGGTGCGATCTTGTTGATACCCTTGATACGGATAACGAAGACCAACTTAGGCTCAGCTGGAATGTAGAAAGAACCAGATTGCTTGGCGACACGAGCAAGACGGATCTTTTCACGCTCCTCATCACGGTACTCCTTGACGTACTTCTCAGCACGCTTGAAGATGACACCACGCTTCTCCTTGTTGGCCTGTATGACGAGTAAGGTCAGTCTCGAGGTCATATATAGTTTGAAGTACCATTGGCATGTGTTAAACTTTTGTCAGACCCGAAAGATGGTTAATTTGGACAACATCGACGTAAAGTCTAGTCGCAAACATGGTTGTTTATGCATCATGTAAAGCAACACATGCCATATGGTATTGGGGTTGGGTAGTAACATACCTTCTTGACCTTCTCGGTCTCAGCGGCTCTTGCCTCTCTCTCCTTGGCTTGACTCTTGCGCTTCTTCAAGAGAGTCTCAGGGATGAGAACCTGCTGGGCAGTTGGGGTGGTTCTATATCAAATATTAGTCTTGTGTCCCGCATACAGATGTATGGAGAAGAGCGCCGAGAGGGAATTGCAGCTATAGCGCAGCATTCTCGCAAAAGGCAAACTCGACTGTAATGACTTTAATCGGTGAAAAATGAACCAGTCTCGACGACCCCTCTTCCCACGAAGGTAGAATCGCAGGACTCAGTTGACAAATGTTCTCATCCAACAAAACCTTGGCAAGAATCCAAGAAGTATGCACAGCATTATTGAATGTTTTTATGGCTCTCTAGAGATACCATTGAATTTTCATCCTTGAGCGGCAATTATTTTAAGGGAGAAGATTTTCATCTTCAGCCCCAAGACCCCATACTGCGTCTCTCGAAGTGCAAGTCCAAGGACCTGAATCAACGAGGGAGCAGCTTAGGACAGTTCGAGCTGGAAACCATTTTCAGGTTCCAGCTTTCGAGAGGAACGCGACCATATCTGAATCCAACACAATCGATTGACTCTTCGAAGGAGTTTTTTTGGGAGATTCTTACGTGGCAGACATCGTGGCGGATTGGCGATTTTCGAGGTTGTCGTATAGAAAAGAAAATTCATCTGCGATTGCGAAAACTTTATTGCAAAATTGGATGTGTGAAAGTTTTCTCGCTTAAGACTAAGCTAGTAAAACTAGCTCCGGATTTCAGGGACCATGCTGATACCGATATCACGTGGTGGTTGGATCCGTGAGAGCGAGAACGAGAGAACTTCAGAAATCAAACTTACTAGGTATATTCTTCAGAATTAACCTCCTAAATTAACCTCCATATCATCTTCAAACTCCACAGAAGAAAGTTTCAGGTCTTGTTCTAGAGTATTCCAGTTTGTGAGGTTTAGTCTAAATTACTCGGAGAAAGTCAAAATTACCTCAAGGTATTTTGCATCACCAGAAACTCAGTATTTAATAATGTCCACGATATATGCCATCGGTTCAAATGGCTCAGGACAACTTGGAATCGGCCACAAAGAGGATGTATCAGTTCCAAAGCCAGTTCTGTTCGACGATGATGTACCCGAAGGAGTGCAGCAAATCAGAGCTGGAGGTAATCATACCCTCATATTATCGACTTCAGGTAAACTATATTGCTCGGGCGATTCATCTAACGGAGCTTGTGCGCTCACTCCCGATTCACACTCTTCCCATTCAAGATTTCGACGCGTGAAACTCTCGGATGATCCCACAATTAATGAAGCACCGGTAGTTTTGTGTGCAGCAACTTGGGAAGCGTCGATCATTGTCCAGCAGGATGAAGATGGTCATGCGACGAAAATGTATTCTTTTGGGACAGGAAATAAAGGGGAACTGGGTCTGGGAGAATTCTTATTTCGATCATCCAAACCTCAGATGATTGGGGAATTTCCACCAACTGGTTTGCAAGTCGTTGACCTTGCCGCTTCTGTCAGTCATGTAGTGGCTGTTTTAAGCAATGGGGACGTTTATGGTTGGGGAAGTGGCCGAAAAGGACAAATTGGTGAACCTGTCGGTATTGTGTATGGTCCTCGTAAGATTGAAGGTCTTAATTTCAAGGTTGTTAGAGCTGTCTGTGGAAGGGAATTCACATATCTTTTGGCGGAGTCCTCGAGTGGCCAACATAAAATTTTAGGGTCTGATAAATGGAACATTAGATCTTCAGCACCAGAGGAAATAATGGGTTGGACTGATGTTGGCAGCACATGGGGAAGTATCCTACTTCTACAAGAAAACAAAGCTCTTTTGTGCTGGGGAAGAAATGACCATGGCCAGTTAGCCCCATCACAATTACCGCCCGCGAGTCAGGTTGCAATTGGCAGTGAGCATGGCCTAGCACTCACGGTGGAAGGCGAAGTTTGTGCATGGGGATGGGGTGAACACGGGAACTGCGGACCAAAAACGAAAGATGGAGATGTGAAAGACACCTGGAATGTGGTGGCATCCTCTAAATACTTGCCGCCGGGAGCAAATATCTCATATATTGGCACTGGCTGCGCTACCAGCTGGATCTGCCTAAATTCATGATAGCCGAAATAAGATGGGCAAATCGTTATCTCAACAAGCTACCTGCTTGCACTTCTCGGCCTGTTAATCTCGACGCCAAATTCTATTGTACCCTGGTAACGCACATGTGAGCATGGAAACGCACGCCATATATCTTGGAATCATGCCAAGGCTTGACTCCGATCTATGCCCCATCTAAACCTCTTCTTTATAAGAATCGATCCAAGAGATCACTCGTCGAATAAGCCGCGAAGCTAATGCTGTTAATAAACTACTTGACTGTAAGATTGGGCCACTTACTTGTGATAGTCGTTGAGTTGGCGCCACACGTTGTGTCGGTACAGTCATGTACTTTTCGTTGGGTGGAATTGAGTCTTCCGGATTACTCTTATTTTGAGTCTCTTGCAATCTACGACTTGGGTCACCAGCCGACGGTTCCTGTCAAGTGTCAGAGGTAGTCTCGGCAGATCTTAACCAAACTTACGTCCACAGTTACATCCCACAATAACATTTCGTTGTCCTCATCCTCATAATCAACAGGGTCCCATCTACGATCGTCATCGTTCGCCGGCATAAATAGCGCTTGTGATTGGATGCTAGGTTGTGGGGGCGGTGGCGAAGGTCTAGAGACCTTTCTCCTTGTGTTTTCTCGAACTAAACTTGGGTTTGGACCAACCGATGCAGCCATCTCGGAGCCTGATCTAGTTCTCTTCAGACTCGATGCGGCCTCTAGAGGCTGCCTTATAGCCGGTTTCTTTGAAACTGCTCTACTTCCGTTTGTGGCTGGCGTTGCCGACGCCGCCCTCACTTCACCGGTTGTCATAAGGATAAATTCACACTGCATTCCGCCCTCACTATAGGTAAGCTGCATTGGACTAGAAGGGTTAGAGTATAGAGCTCTGATATTCGTGTTGTTTATCCCGGCATGCGCAATAATTGATTTAAAGTCTTTGACGCTGATGACAATGTGCAGCTGCTCTTCGACTGTGAACTCGACGAACTCCAAAGTTTCCACAGCTATTGTGGTGCGCAAAGGCTGCTTCAGAACTTCTACAGAAAAATCAGTGATTTGAACGATCTTTGGGATCGAGGTGAAACTTGCCATTTCCGGACATAATCTTTTCTGTGAAACTGGTGAGGCTCACGCGTCCATCAACTGAGAAAATATCGAGTTGTTCAGTGCCTGGTCCAAAATGCTCTGCAAACTCGCGCAGGGTTCTGGAAGAGATCGACCAGCTATTGTTAGCTGCTTCACTTGAAAATAAGGCATGCAGGGGAGGAACAGCTTCAAAGTTCAGTCGGTAAATCTTCAAGACCCCTAATTGTGGTGCGTTGGTTAGCAAAAAGAGGTCTCATCATTGTGATTCGTGATTTACCATGTCTGCATAGAATCTTCACGATAAAACGACTTTTTGTTGCCCCATCTCCATCCTCAATCGAAACATCACACTTTTCTATGGCAGTATCCTTTTCCTTAAAGGCATCACCTCCGATGCGACCCTTGAAAACCGCGAGTAGAGCCTATCAATCAATCAACCAAAACCCTTGATACTGTAAAAAATGAAGACATACTTTGTTGTAAATTCTGCAGGTAAATTTTTCCGGTGTTTTGCGACCACTACGCAGTGGCGTATATTGATACTTAGAGAAGAACTTATTTCCCACCAACGTAAAGGAAGCATAAGCGGACTTTGTTGAATTGAGCGTTGTCAAGATAAGCTGTAAACAACATTAGCAATCACATACAATAATTAAATATCAGAACTTACCCTACTATGAGTAGCTTCGATAGATACTGTTTCGCTGAATTTCCCAAGACAAACGAGTGCATCATGAAATCTCCCCAAAGCATCTGGATTGAGTGTGAAAGTCAGGATAGCCATGACGAATATCACATGAATTTAATCTCTGAAGAATATGGTAAATGTGAATTGCCTCCCGATTATACCGTGATATCTAGTATAGAAGTGAAGTGTAATTTTAATTGAATTGAACTGGATCTTGCCCAAAAGTCGACATCACGTGTTATCTATCGCGTCCTGCCTAATTACGCGATTTGCCCCGCGTCTCCATCCATCATCACAAGCACAAATGCTTAAGGATAAGCATCTGCAATAAAACCTTACTTGACATGCACTCAACTCCTATTCATCATTTTCCATGTCAATATATTTCAAGGCACTAATCACAATCAAAACAAATTAAAATATTAACCATCGTCTGTCTACCCGGAGGAATTGGCCACCATTCAGTGCTGCGATATAATGTCTGTGAAGCTCGAAATAGAGGCAAACCCCATAGATATCATCTCTAGCCCAGCACGCCACATTACACCTAACGAGCAGAGGAGCATGAACTTACCAGGAGACATACTTCTTCAGATATGCGAAGAGTTAGCCACTCAACTAGAATTTGGAGTTCTTTTTAATTGTGCTATCTCCGGAAAGCATCTGGTTGGCTCGGCGTTGCAATGGCTATATAGGTAGGTATCTTGCCCAGAAGTCTATTTCCAACACCAAGCTCTTAGCTGATCCTTGAAGGACACATAATGAATACTTGAGAATTATTAGCAGTGAAGGAGAGGCTCCTGAGTGGGCAAAAATCCAAAAGCGCAATTCTAAACACAGCGCGGCTTCGAAGTGGGCAAAATTATGGCAATCTCTTGTACGCTCTAGTCTAGGGACTACTGCTTATCCATACTGTCTATATATACGATCGCTCGATCTAACCAATCTTTCGAATCTTCTCGAGGATAGCACCTTCCGAATGGCTGCGATGGATAACTTCTTTGCTGATGAGATGGCAGAGTTTCTAAGTGTAGATGGGACACCCAGAAGGCGATCCAAGAGAGGTCCACAAGTACGTCTCAATACTACAAATATTCTCAATCTGATAGGAGAATCTATCACAAGATATGTCAGCGAGCGCGCGGATGAAAACCAGACAACAGTTGCTTTGGAGAATCTTTCAGGGGATATCACATCAGTTGCATTACCAATATGGGCGGGACGCTTATCAAGGCTGAAATCCATGACGATTTGGGACGGGAAGTCATTGAATGAGAACGTTGCGACGGTGATCTCCAAAAGCTGTCCCAACTTTGACGAGATCCGTATATTCGTGTGTTCAGATGATACCGATCACAATCCTGCATCATTCATAAAAGGCCTCAGACAGAACAGTCTTCTTTCACTCGAGGTTTTGTCTAACTGTAGGATTGGTCCTTCTTTTCTGACCTCTCTAAACCATCATTCCGAATCACTGAAGAGCTTGAGGCTACAGAGCCTCAATTCGGAAGCCATCAAGAATCTCAACATTCTTCAAAGATGTACTGCGCTTGAGACACTCGATCTAGAGGATAGTCAACATACTGTGGACTTGGAAGCTACAGAGAATGATGTATTTCTTGAAGTCATCGAATGGTTGGGGCGCTGCGAGAAGCTCCGAGAACTGGTTCTAAACAGAATTGTTTGTGCCCCAGCCATTTTAAAGCAGGTTTGTCTACGAAACGATATCCGACTGCAGCGGTTGGTAGTTACTGGCCCTTCTCTTGTCAATGATACAGAATTTCATAGAGCGATCTCACACCAGACTGAACTCGAGGTCCTTGAACTTCGAGGTGGTCCGGACGAAGTATTTAGAGTCAGAGATGATATTGATAACCTTCTCACATCCATATGTCAACTCACTAAGCTCAAGGAACTTACCATCATGGAATCGTTTGAATATTTCAGTAGTAACGAAATCAAACGTCTCGCAACAAGCCTGCCCCTTCTCGAAAAGTTTCACTTCTCAGGTTATGGTATTGGAGATGAGATCTTGCCTTATTTATCAAAATTACATAATTTGCGAGATGTATCTATCGCTGCAATCTCTAGTTTCACTCTCGATGGCTTACTGGCCTATGTTTCGACTTTACGAGATACAAACCAAGGTCTTGTACTTTCAGTCATGAGTCAGAATTCCGATCAAGATCTTGCACCCTTAGAGTTACAACTCATCCGAGAAGGAATGATCGCGAAAGTAGATGGAAAGTTTGACTTTGCACTGCTGAGAGAGGTGGCGGAATCGGAGTTTGATTCTGCGTCTGATTAGATTGTATGTATTACCAACAGATGCGAAGAATGGTGTATGGGGGCAAGTGGGTTGGGTAGGATGTCACCAAGGCGCAAATAGGGAGTTTTGTCTTTACTGGAACAAGGAATCAACAACATGCTGCTAGTACGGAAGTTTCATATGGGAAAGGCGCAAAGCTTATGTGGATTATTGCTGGCTATAGCACAATCTCTCTTATAATAGTCTATATAAATAGCAAAAACTTTGAGAAGCATTTACAATAGCTGCTGTCTCTTCAGTAATTTCTCTAATGAAGAAATAATAGATATTTGACGCTAAATTGTATCTTGTTCGATAGCATCTATACTTTAATTTCTATTTCTCATTCACTACTTCCCCCGACAATTACAGTATAGCACTATGTTGAACAGCAAATTTGTTTCTAATCCTGAGTTTAACCAACCACGTGCACAATTTCGTCGACAAATCTTTCAATCTCATGACTCAGTATGTCCGGAGCCTCCAACATCATCAAGTGTCCAATTCCATCCAAGACTATTAACGACTTTCTTTCCTCTACCACCTCACTCAGGTTACGCAATGTTTCCTTCACTCTTTCTGCCGTCTCAACCCTATCATCCCCACCAGCGAAAACCAACATAGGCAAAGCGATGTTCCTCGCCTTCTCCAATATATTCTCCTGCATCCCATATTTCGGCCATGCTGCTTTCGCATACTGGTTGCCAGCTAGCGCATTCGTAGCTAAACTACTTACCACATGTTCAGCAAGAGGTGAAGAGGATAGAACGTGAGCAACGACGAAAGTAGCAGCTTCAATGCTATCATAGGCTATTAACTGCTGCTTTGTCATTTCCTTGGGAAGAATCGGAGGCGTAGGAGGAGCAGGCGCAAGAAGTATGAGGGCTTGGAGTCTTGGAGAAGATTTTGTAGGAGAAAGCGACTCAATGGTAGAAGAGAGATGCATAGCAACCTTTCCGCCCATTGAGTGGCCGATAAGAATGAATGGGTAATTTGGTGGAAGAAGCTCGGGAATGAGAGTGAAGATATCGTTGGAGAGATCTGTGATGTGATACGCTTCTGGATCTTGTGGGCCGGTAGAGGAACCCCAGCCTCGGAAATCAAGAGCTAGGCAGCAGTGGTTGGAGCAGAGTAGAGTGATGAGAGGAGCATAGGCGTTAGAGAAACCACCCCACAAATGTAGAAATATTAAGGCTGGCGAGGAGTTGAGTGTGCCTGAAGAGAAGACATTGAGTTGAGTGGAGGAGTTAATCTCGTAAAGTCTTGAGTTTGTCATCATAAATGTTATCTCTTGTAAAGACTAAAGCTGCATTGAAAGTATTATACTGAATTCTATGAGTGAGCACCTAAGGCGAGTTGAATGCTTGGATTGAGCTGAAGGTTTGAATCCAATCGAGTTGAGTGCTAGACCTGCAGTCAATGTAGATAAATAAATCACCTCCAATGCATACAGGGGGGCGGGAAGCGGATATAGTAACAATATATGCGGATATACATGTCCACCATCGATAGTAGAACGGTTTTACACGAACACCCGAGACAGCTTCTTGGATGTTGGTGAAGGCAACAATTCTGAGAGGATATCCTCAACATCAAGGACCACTCCCTCTGCTCGGTGACTCTTGTGTTGGAACTTCCATATTTTCTGGGATTTTTTCGCCATCATCAAGATCCACCTCCTCAAATCCCTCCTCCTCGACCTCATCCTCCTCGGCCCTGTCCTCACCTGCTTTCATAGCTTTCTCTTCTGCCAGCAGTCGATATTTTCTCTTACTTTTCTTTACAGCACTGCTTTTCCTCTTCTTTTTGGTCTCCCCTACAATCGCAACCCTGCTATCCTTCCCCTTCTCCAACAACTCAAGCCTTTCTGCTAGCATTTGTCGTGCGATTTTACGATTCTGTGTACGAGAACGGGTGGCTTGAACTTTGAGGACCATACCTGTCGGGATATGTTTCAACTGCACTGCGGAAGAGGTTTTATTCTATGGAATGGTGAGTTATAGTTCTCGACTTGAGATTCAATCTTCAATGACAGATAGGCTTACAATCTTTTGACCTCCCGGCCCACTGCCATGCAAAAATACTTCAGTAAAATCTGCTTCATCAATGGGCGCTGGCCGGTCGGGCATCTTTTTCTTCCATAATGGCGTTGTGTTGCAAATGTTGCGTTTAATGATTGAATTTGAATTCAGAACAGTAACATTTTCAAGGCCGGTGCTTTTGGAAACTATTGAAAATAATCCTCGTAGCATTGTACATGTTGACAACCTACTGATTGCCATGAAATAAATTGTCGTAGTTGTAAATTATTTCTTGTATCGTAATTCCATCGCATTGACTAGCATAGTGATTTGGTGAGCTTATCGTCCACCCCGGAAATTTGATATTCAGGTACTTGCTCCGTACGGGTATTCGAAACAAAAAGTTCCGCTTCCATTGGTGTATCGTTCCACTTCTTCCCTTTCCTTAACCTCAATTTCTCTCATATTCATCTTCACATCGTAAATTTCTTTGTGTATAGTTAGATTCTCTTCTTTGAATCATCACTTGAACAAGACTTCGAAATCGCAGCTATTCTCACTGTTAAACGGACTCGAAGAAATACACGATCAAACTACAAGAAACAGAGTCGATTGTACAAATCTCACAACGATAAGGGGTAACAATGTCTATGTTCGCATCTACATTTCGATGGCTGCAGAGGAAGAGATATCAATATGAGGTATTTGCGCTCGTCAAAATCCAAACAGAATAGTTTCTAACACATTTGAGCAGGTTACATTCTCGTTGTACATGTTGACACCCACAGAGAAATTTATATTTAGTATGTCTCTTAACCTCTCGGCTGGCAGCCTCTTATTCTTCCTCCATTGGTTGCATTTGTCCATCCCCTTCTCGAGTCTTCAATTAAAATGCATGTGTGGCTAATATTTTGATCTGCAGATTCGTTCCTCTTTCTCTTCTTTAGCATGATCATTATTGCCATGACACTTTATCTCCCACAGCACATCACATTTCTTACCAATCGCGCCTGGTTCTACTACAACGGAGACGAGTCCGCCAAGTCTGCCCTTACATCTGCGAGTCCGGTCATAGAAGCAGTGGCCAAGGAAACCATTGCAAAAGCTGTCGCGGTTGGAGTTGGGAAGGAATTATGATTTTGGACTTTCACGCAAGGAACGTATATACGGGGGGCCGTGTACCAATATCAACGATGGGATGTGAGAAATGAGAAAACGCGGCGGTGACAACTGGAATATTTTGTTTTCATACGGGAGTTAATGATTGCGATGGGATAGAGCGGACGAACATAAACCTAGCATTGTTGTAATACTTAATCATGAGGCGGGCATGGAATTTGAATAGATATTTTGTTTGGGAAGTTGCTATGTATGTCTTCATGCTGGTACTCTAGAGGTCGTTGTAAAACTTGCATTGCATTCTTCTTGGTGGGTACTATGCAGAGTTTTGTCTGGCAGCCATGAGATGCTTCATAGTGTTGTACATCAATTCACCAGCCCCAGGGAAGCCTTTGCGCTCCAGATATCTCAAGACACCCAATCTATAGTCTTGCCACGATACAGACAACCCACCGTCTTCTTGGAGCTTCTTCAAAGAAACTTGTGTCACTGGTCCAGCGTGTCTTACGTCAATTTTATATTCGGCTTGGTCCTCTAATTCCCTTACATATGTAATGGCAAGATGGCATGTTGCTGGAGAGTACGAGATACTGAATAGGGAGCTGAGTGAAAGCGATTTTTCTAGTTTGCCAACGTAAACAGCCAAAACTCCCATCGTCTGCTCTGGGAGTAAACAGCCAAGCGCATTCACATCTGCTGTAAGGAAAGCCCGTGATCTCCACAAACAATTGCAGATATCCATTAGAAAACCATTGAAGCGATTGACATATTCCTTGGGATATGACTGATTGCCAGGTACATTCGAACCCGTGCGTGAGGCCATGGCCATCTCAAGAGATTTCTTGTAGATGGCCAGGATGTTGCAAATGCGGGAGATGATCGATAAATTGGAGCTGAAGAAGAGTGTGTAAACAATTTGAGGCGGGGGAATAGCTATTCGGACTTTAGATGTTATAGCGGGGTGAGATATGAGGAATGCATTCGCCTCATAAAACTCAAGAATATCTGAGTAAGTGGAAACACTCGAAGATTGTTGTAGAATTGTAACAGCCAGCTGATTGGCGTGATTTACCAGCGCGGCTAGGTCTGCACCATAGTTTGTTGAAGTTGAAGTCTCCGAGAGTATGTTGAGATTCCACTGGCTGAGCAAAGCTTTGTAAAACTTGAGGAGAGCAAGCTGCGACTCATGAGTACCATCTATAACTGCATCTTCAACTAGAGAGAATATATTCTGGTAAAGGTCTACTGCCTGGTTAGTCTTGAACATATTGTGCGATTTGTGGCATACCGTCAAAGAAACTAATGGGAGTATAGCTTAACAACTCTAAGATTACATCACGGTTTGTGATACCGTTCCAACAAGGTAGCAGAGATTCCAAATACGAGAAGCATGTCGAAGGCAGTATCTAATATGTGTTAGTAGAGCGAAGCAATATCTTTTGATCCAACCGACCTTGGTGTATCTACTGTATTGTAGTATAAGTTCGAGCATATCTGCTATCTGCGTCTCGGAGGACCGACCATTTTCTAAATGATCTTCGAAAAAAGCCAGAAGCCAATGATCTATGCGTTGCAGCGTAGTCTCCGAAGACCTGAGATGCAACAACTTCTGAAGCAAAGGGTCATGAATACTGGCCACTAATTGATTCGGGAGCTCGATCTTCTCAAGCTTTCGAACAAACTCATTCACATCTCCTACTTCCTCAAGTGTGATTGAAGTCTTGTCACTGGTTAGAACTGATCGTGAGCTTTGAAACGAGCACTTACATCTTGGGCATACGATGTATGTACTTCAGGTAAAAACCCGGGCTTTCTCTCTTTGGTGATCTTTCGGGATATACGGAAATTTTGATGAGTAGAAACAAGCTTGTCCTCCATCTTCTGAAGATGATCTTCTTGGATTATGCCAAGCCTTTCCCGCCACTCACGATTTGGATGCTGACAATATTAATTATGCGTTATGAATAAAAATTTAGTGAGAACTAACCATAAACACTGAAGCCCTCCCGGAAGTCACATCACCTACGATGACCTCGGGATAGTAATCTTTGTATACCCTCATAAGTCCTACCAGAGCTGGATCGTGACCCGCTTTTCTTGTCCATTGCATTCTGAAAGAAAATTAGCAGAGCTTTGTACAACGTCTTGCTCTAACATACAATGCCTGTATCCTAAATGGTCGAACGTGTTTTCGGCGAGTGATGAGGGACAGCACGTGACACAACTGTGACCTTGCGAATGTTAGCTTGCGATGCCATAGTTTAGAAATCTAGGTATAGATAGACAGTACCTGAGAGCAATAGTGTCAAGCAAATTGAACAGGATAGCATAAAGTTGTGACAAAATCTTTGGATTCTCCAAAACATCATAGACCAGGACTATCCATTTCAACAATGCGGCCTGAGCTGCATAAGAGGGTTTGGCCTTTCCATGACCCAGAGCTCCTACTACTTTGATGACTACTGCATCTGGAACTTTGCTCGCTGGATAAAGATGCTTGATCAAGTTCCCAACACTCCCTTGATCGAGCTCGTTGGGCAGAGTGAGGATGTCAATAAGCTTTTCCAGCGACGCATTAGATAACCCTTCTCCATACGCTCTCGAGCATAGTCTATCCACGTGGCTTGAAACTTTTACCGACCGTTGCTTGGCAGGAATACGTGATGCTACATTGACTGTCAGTATTTTTCTTCGTTATCAGAAATCTATGGTAGGTAATGTTTGTGGTCGCGTAAGACGCGTTTGGATCTTACAGTTTTCCAGATCATCAAGAATATCATCAACATCATATTCATATTCGGTACCAGAAGGACTCTCCATAGCTTGTCAATATCTGAATTGGCACGATTTAGGTATAGTCTTGAGATTGTTCGGAAATCTTTGTTGTCGGACTTTAGAAGTCCAAATGTCGTGTGTGTATTTTTGATGTTCTTGCTTCTTGATAGGGAATCAAAGAAGGGATGAATATTACCCGACTTACTTACATTGCTATTTCAAAATTTCTTCTCAAATAAATATTATCATTATCCTTCCAAATTTATCTATATGAATATATATGCATTTTACATTTAACTCACCGTTCTACATACTTATTGATATCCTTTTTACCAATCATATTCAGTCAATCAAGAACGTTACGAGTAGAACTGAGTACCGATAGAATGGTATTAATTGGTAGTTTATGCCGTATATATAAATACTCGACACTTCCCCTCGAGTGTTTATTATATACAAAATATTCCTACATTTATAGCATATAGATTACTATTCTACATCATCATCATTTTGAGAGATCATATTTGTGCAAACAATAGAGCTGGAAAGGAGATTAGTACGTAAATACAGGATTAGCATTACTCGATGTATATGTATGTAGATGGATACTTGGTACTTCCCATTGGGTATTGACTATGCAGGCATTCCAGAATATTTCTACGTGTATATATTTCGATCATCTGGAGCAATAGAAAGAATCCAAATCCATAAATCCAACCACCTACAGTATCTAGGTATATTCAAAATCGCCCTCATCGTTTCGTCTTTAGTTCCTGTGTAACCATAAAATATGCGCGAAACCCAATAGATGGCATATCCCTGACGACTCCTTTCGCGTTCCTCAGTGACCGCCTTAACCTCGAAATTATCACCCATTCGCATCCTACGCTTCTTTTACCCATATCTATGAGTGTCAACATTCAAACAGATCTTCCGCATTGAATGATTGGAAATGTCTCCTGTCCTACCTCAAAGACACCAATGTCATGGGTAGTTGGACCGTTGAGCCTGTTCTTCTAGGCAAATCTTATCCCAATCTAGCTATGATTACAATTCATACGACATCCTTTGATAGTGGGCGAGACTTCTCTGCCATACCCATACAGTCTTCGGGCTTTAAGCTCTCGGTGTATGTTGTTGTTATTACATTGCATCGATTGTGAAGTCATATCCCTTCGCTGGGAAATTGCACCATATACTCAAGAAGGCTTTATCTGGGTGTAGTTAAAAAAAACCCCCCTGCTAGTATCCGAGAGAACAGAATTGACGGAGCCACGCATGGAATGTGTGCCAGCAGATGAATGCACTCTTTGGCAGTCGATTGTTTGAAATCTGCAATCCCGTTCTGGTGCAAGGGGGGTGGAGTGAATGACAAGCATGTGTTGTTCTTGTACAGATTGTCTCCTCTGGAATGCCCGCGAGAAGCAGCTGGAAGCAACTCAACCCCCGAGCACTTCTTTTTTTTAATGCAGATGCATTACGAATTTCTACTTGTGAGCAGAAGGGCTCCTGGGTGTCGACTTGCTGCGCTGGTAGTGTAGCCCCGGACCTCGTTTGCTATTCTTGAATTCCCGCATTGTACGGCATCCTGCTAGAACATGTGGTGTTTAGACGCCAGATCTATACATAGCCCATGAAAAACTCTTTGTCTTGTCAGGCTTGGCTATGCCTCTGCCTTGGGTATGCGAACAATTTTATAAATTCAGTCCGTCAATCGTCGATTTGGGCGAGAACATGGCGTTGAACTAAGCATCGGATTTTCGTCTTAGCATTCATCTTCATGTTCCAGCTGGAAGCTAGGATGGGAAGATTGAATGCATGTACAAAATTGGCTGTCCTCCCTGGTCTTAGTTTACCCTACTTGACATGCAATGCAGGCACAAGCCCTGATCACACACTAAGCATGCCCTGAGTCTAAGCTGCCGAAATTTTTATACCTGCGGAATACAAGACGAAGAGCAACTCAAACGCTCTTCGGCAGTTCAACAGCCGGGAGAAATATGGCCTGAATTACGGGAGAAGAATTTTGGAATCTTTCAATAGATTTTGGTTACTGAAGCATTTACAACATCTTCGGATTATTGTTAACATTGTTAGTTTTGGTGCATCGCATTAATTCTTGTGGTTGCGGCTACTATTCCCTCTGCCAAACAAATTGGTAAATGTTGATAGTCGTTCCAAAGCTTCCAAAGTATTAAGAGATGCACCGTGTATTGCCTCATTGGTAACAGAAGATCTCGTTTTGGCCCCCCCAATGAATCAACCTTTCATTTGTAGTGTGGTTTTGCTCTTCAGCCCAGTACGCGGATGACCCGGTTCGTGCGCCGCCTGCAAGGTTTATGGAGGGGAGGGGGGTCACACCAATTCGTCTTCATCCTATGATATCTCGTTTCTACGCTCGATTGACTAGTTTATCCCTTCTTAACAGGCGGCAGGGTATGGAACCCACACCATTTTCGCATTGGCGGCATTCTAATTCGGTCAGGGTCAAAGAGAACGGTGTATTTGTGTACTTGTGTAAAAGTGGACTTTCGTCTATTACTTGATCTTTGAACAATTTTAATACTATGTTATCACCTTACAGGGAAATAACCGAAGATTAGGGATGTGATCAAGCAAGCCATAGAAACGCTGAGCAACCAAGCTGTCGGTACACGCTTTCCTATATCTTCTTCTCTAGCCTTTGGCCGTCACAATCTTGGAAACTTGAGGTAGTTGTGAAACGGTAATGAAAGGTCAAAATGTTGATTTCAAAACAGGTCTCAGCTACGCTATGTCGTCCTCACTTGCGGCATCAGGGAATATTACAGAATCAATGTATACACCTTCACTTTGGGTTACAATATAGTTGCAGTGGGCGATCTAACTGTGTGTAGCGACACCGACGAAGATTTCATCTCTGCCTCATCAGACATATCAGAGGATCAATCAGATCAAGGAAATACCTCAGCTACGATATTGAGAGATTCGGCGGATTTCTTGTCGAAGATACGATCGCTTCGCGAATCAGACGTCCTGGTACTTCTAACTCCAATTGTAGTGCCGATCAGTCAAGACATTACAGACACCAGTGATCCCTTTGAGTGTTTGGGACGGGCTCTGGCCAAGAGACACGCCAAAGTCCGGCATATCCCCTATACACGAAGGTAATTGGAATATCCGAATTGGCAAGGTCAATGCTAACCGTCGTAGAAACGGAATTACTTCAACTCATTTAGGTTTCATAAAAAGAAGCCATGTCATCATACTTTGTTTCGTGGATCATCCTGAAAATCAGCATCAGTTCGAAATCGCAGAAGTCCTCTTTGCAGTCAGCGATCACAAGCCTTGGTATGCTTAACCTAGTATTTCATGTCATTTTTCTGGAAGTTGTACTTTGATTGAAGGCTTTCCTAATATTTCCAACGTGTTGCCACATACTGTCAATTCTTAATCCTCTTGGAGGTCTCTATTTTGAACAACTACTAATTTATGGGCATATTTTAGCCTCATTATGGTATGCAGTGATCAAGTAAATATGCAAGATTCGATTCCGTTCCCTACAGTCATTTTAACCTCCGGATATACACCAGAAGATATGGAAGCCGCAGCTGCAGTGATCTTTGGGGAGCGGGAGCCCAGTCCTAATATAGGGATAACTAGTTCCGCGTCCGGTATGATGGAGGCAGCTCGACCTAAGCTTTGGGCCGTTGACCAATGGAATGAATCTAGAGATGTACCGAGTGTTCTCAAGCTCTGGAGTGACAATTTCGATGTCCGGTTCTCCATTGACGTTGAGGCTTTCGTGTCTCTACTTCGTCGCCCAGGTTATGCAAAACATTATGTAGTGCGGGACCCAAGAACCAGCGAAGTTTTAGGTTTCTGTGCTACATATCTTTCATACGTTGATCAAGAAGGCGAAAGACTCATCGCATCATTAGCTATTATTGTCGTAGGAAAGACCTATCGACAACAGGGCATTGGTCTCAGTCTTCATAATCATGCTATTGCACAGTTCAGAGGCACACGAGGCGTTATTCGTCTTCACCTGGGGAGTATTTTTCCAAGGCTGTTGTACGGGCCACCTCTTTCTTCATCCACAGAATTGACTGCGAATGACGAGTGGTTTCACCGAAGAGGCTGGATACTCAACAAGGAGTTAAGAGGTCAGGGACAACGCGTGTATGATCTGATTCTAGACTTTACCAAATGGAAATATCAGCAAAATCAACGGCAGGAAAAATTTAAGTATCGGCAAAGTGTACAAGATGATATGGTCGAGGTGCTTCGTTTGGTCGAGGAAGCATCTATTAAACAAGGTAATATGGGATGGTTCGATCAATACTTCGCTCTTATGAACGGGCCCAATGTGAAAGACATTGTCATATGTCTGGAAGGAGATCAGATCATTGCAACGGCCCTCACATACACCCCATTCTGTGGCAGCTCCATATCTTCTAATTTACCTTGGGCAGGGCGGATTGGCCACGATGTTGGTGGAGTCACATGCATATGCGTTTCTCGTAAGTGATCTAAAATGCTTCACTATAATAAATCTTTTGATACTAATTGGTCCGAAGCACAGAGGAATGAGCCAATAGGCCCGGAATTACTTGATGCTTGTATCAAAAAACTATACCAGCAAGGTATGAGGAGAATGTTTTATGACGGCGTAGCAAATGATGTGGACGAACTAAAACAACTAGGTGAGTGTTACTTTTATTCACATACCTGGAAAGCGACTGACTTTTCAGGTTTTGAGGAATGGGCAAAGTACCGCGACGTTTGGAAGGACGCTTAAGTAAATGGGTTAGTCTATAAGACAAGGGTATTTAAACATTGACTTCATTCATTCATACTGAAAAGTCCACTGAGGGTGCCATAGAGACTCTCCCTCTGTAGTGACGAGGGTTTAATTTCTTTGACTTTCTCTCATCAAGTCAAAGATAACAAGAATAACAAATATAGCTCCGTGTTTGTATTACACATAATCTTCAAAATATTACATCCGACACATTGGGCATGAAAAGGATGACACTAGCATGGACCTGCTGCAGATTTGGAGCGTTTCATACACATGGGTGATAGGCGAGAGCTTGGATATGGAACTATTTACTTTAGCGATCAAAGCAAAACTGTTACTCAGCTGGGTTCGTACTACGGTCAGGAGTCAGGACGGAGGATAACATTATGGTAAGCACAATAATGCTCGATCTTAAAATTCGAGGCGCAGGCTATTCAAACTCCAGAGACACTCTCCGCACTTGGTATTCTAATATTAATCATGGTGGATCATTGAAGTCACAATTCAAGGACTTTCCAACATCGGCGGCCAAAAATTCTAGGTCACGTAGCACTAGTGCTTGCAATCTTTTTATCGGAAATCAGACTGCATGAACGGGGACATCGAGACGTCGCACAAGAATTTAGAACCTGTGTAACACGTTCAGAACGCCACGTCTGCATGAGATCCCCACTAAAGCCGCTCAAGAAAGTGCTGTGGTTGATCAAACTAGCTATCTAGGTATACGACCTGCCGAAAAAAGTTATGTGTGATACCACGTTAGTCAGACCTAGATGTACTTGATTAGCAAAAGTTAATTGTTACATCAGCTCCATCGCATCTACTGCTACCTGACGGCTACGATACCTTAACAAAGAGCCTTCTTGATTTGAGCAGGTGCATAAGATGCGGCATAGACTTTGTTGACCGACATTTTACGGTCTTACCTTCTCTTCTGGATCTTGGATGTGGCGTAGAATTTCAGTTATTATGACGAGAATTCGCCATACCAACTGGTATCAAGGCTCAATTTATGTTTACATGTCGGGCGAGGCATTCCGGCTTGTCACACGCAATGCTTCTGGAAATACATAACATCCATGTAAAAATGTTGCGCCACTGAAATTAATTCTGCGCCGCAGATCGTCAATTCAGGTTACAGCCCCAGCTTCTCTTCAAGCTCAATGCTTGTGTGAACATTTGTATGCATCATCTCATACATGGAATCCCATTTTAAAGATATATAGTGGATCGCATTTCGAGAAAAATTTCTTCGCGTCATTTCTCACTATCAGCCAGTCACGATGTTTCTTTCTTGGTGGGGCTGCATATTTTGGTTTGAGACCCTCGCTGCCCCCCATGTCCCTAGACAACGCTATTGTGGTTCGATGTTCGGTAAACCTGAGAATCTAAACTGTAAGCCTTGTGAGTAATTGATTCTTTGAGGAAGTTTTGATGAATGTTGCCTTAAGAAGATTAAACGCCAGTGAGTGCTCTTCTTGGGATATACTTGACTTGTCTGTATGTCATTTGCAAAGTGTTTCAAATAACCATATAAGTGGCTAGTATAAGATCCCAATCCAAACATTTCCATAATTTCTATTGGTCTTACCATTTCCAAGTAGGAATATGATGCCATCCGAAGAAGACGGAGCAAGTTTAACGCGCTAATATGCAGGTCTCTTTCGGTATTTGATTGTCGTGCAATTATACTCGGAGGAAATGACAAACAATAACCGCGTTAAATTCACACAATGTATCAGCTTTAATTGAATCGAATCCCGTCCTCCTTAAATTCTCGCTTGTTTAGCTCCCGCGCTACGGTACGGACCGCCGTTAGTCTGTGCGTATAGCAATAGTTTCTGTCCGTGTATAAGATAGGCAGAACACGGACCACTCTGTCTTCCTCATTCACTTTCCTCTATTCATCTTTTCTAGTTCTGTTGACTTGTGCTTTCAACTTTTTGATTCGGTACATGTCAACAAAGTCAAACCTGTCCTTTCGCATTCTCACTTATGCTTATATTCGTATCCACTCACACTCCATCTACTCGAACCATTATCTCGGATCTCTACTTCCACATTTACCATTCTAAATGTTTACATCCTCTACCGTGAGGTCCCACTCATGCCTAGCCACGACCTTGCTAAATACTCGTGCTGCCAGAAAGTATGCAACACTCCACCTAAATATGGGCCACCAATCATCTTGTATTTTACCACCGTATGGGACGTGCCTGTGAGTGGAGTGTGGCATACTTTCTGGCCGCACGAGTATCCATACAGGCTGACCGCAATGCAACTACAGCTCGCTGCCCCCCATGCGCTAATGCGCTCCCCTTCTCCAGTCGCACATGTCACTCTATCTAATTTATGATCTCCTGAAGGGTTGTTAAGAAAAGTATTCATTCTTTTCGTTCGGTTACCTCCATTCTTAATCTTGACTCCACGAATTGCTAGGCCAATTTTCGATATGAGAAGAATCCCGCATGTCTCATACGGTCCTTCGAAGAAACATATATCGTGTTTCGCAAATTATTTTTAAAGTTTCTTTCCGTGCGATGATTGATTCAATATTAAGGAAGGAACCTGTAATGATCGCTGTCTCCTAGACGTAGCTCGTCTGCAGGGATTTTTCAATTGTCCGGGCCGTATTATGGATCCGAAAGGCCGACTCTGCTTATTTCCTCTTGAAGTTTTCAATGGTTCTGATACTCTAAATATTACCAATATTCTAGACGGATTCAGCATTTGTCATAGCACAGGTGTCTCTGGTATATTCGCAAATCTAAACACAACTATTGTTGGAATGCCACCTGGGCATCAAAATCTCTTATTCACGATACTGACAACTCATCGTCTGTATCCTTAAATTCCCTGCAGCTACTCCAGCACATATATTCTTCATATAGAGAGCAAGCACAGATTTGTAAATACAGCTGTAACTACCACGGTCTGGATGTGAAACTAGCGAATCATTTTAGCACAATGTCTTTCAAATCCATATATTAAGCATTCATTGTGCCGAGTGTAGCGCGCAGAGCCAAGCTTACGGCCCGGTATAAGAGACTAAGACTCATAGACCCAACATGGATGGACGAGACTTTATCGAACCATCCACCATTGCCTCTGGAGTGTGCGAATCGAATATCACCACTTGTGTATTTGAGTTTATGGACAGTTGTGTTGAAACCCACAGGAGAGACTTCATTGCTTTCTCTTTTTCATAATCATATCTGCATCGTTTACCATTAATCATACATCTAAAGCTGCCATAGTATTGAGTTTGTGCGACTACGGCGAACTGATTGTACCATTCATCATCATCTCGGACCGACCAGAACTACAAAATTGTATTCATTAAAACCCTTTCACGGTTTAATGTTTGTAAAGTCAGTGAACACGTCTGTTAAGTTTGAAACTGTAACCGAAAAGGAGAAAATGTCAGTAAGAAAAATGGCCGATTGGTAGAACTATCCGACTACCATCTTGAGTAAATGGGCCCTAAAGCAAGTTTTGCAACATTAGCCAATTCAAATTTAGTAGCAGAGAACAGGCTTCAATATTATTGTTCGCTTATTGCAAAGGTCGAGAATCGAGATAAATGCCTTCAGTAGAATGCCGACAAAGTACCGATGGCGTGGAGAGCATAGGTGTGGGTATTTGAGATGAGGATGTTCGTAATGGCTGCATGGTGGTTTCAGGGTTTCTTCATCGTAGATTCTGCACACAGTGTATAAAAATGAATAGGGTATCGTTATGGATGTGCCAGGCTAGATTACACATTTTATTTCACAAAGATATGCTAGTCGATTACCTCCTTGTGCCTGATATTCGCAGCGTATACTGTCATCCCCTATCGACATTTTCACCTGATAATATTGTTGAACTTGGTGACCAGATTTTCTTCGCTATTTTAAATTATCAATCTTCGTGCTTTTGCTAACGTATTTGATGCGTCGGTCTTTTTGAGAACAGTTCTCAGCAATTGACGAGTCAACTCCCAACCTTAGGAGAAACAACCGAGGACTATAGCACACGAGAAGGCCAGGCTTTCATTGCCTTTGAAACATCTCTCAATCAATGCCGTGGAGGGCAGAGGGATGATGTCAAAGAGGAATGAAGAAACAGCCATAACAACGAAGAAAATGAAGAGACGGCAACTGTTTCGCTGTTGCCGATCCCCGTGAGTGTTACTAGAGCGTTGACTTTCTTTGACTGAAATACTTTGACAAACATATCTGGATCATCCCATCCGCCGAGAGTAGGTGTCTGATACCCTTCTGAAAGATCAACCATCTATATCCCATCGACGTCGAGCCTCTGCAGAAGCCAAATTTCGAACACGTCATGTTCCCACGAAACAACTCACTATCGAAAGTCGGCACACGACTGAAATACGACGATATAGATATCTTAGAACCTCTTACCCATCGAGATTGCCCACCTCCAAGCCAGGACACCATCCTACCACCATGCCGTGCTTTCTATTTCTTATAGAGACATTCTGCATGAATCGATATCCTTACTATACCTCCGCCATCGAACTATGCCACCTCCACCACTCTTCCTACTAGAATTCTATACACACATACTCATCCTACCTCCCGCGCAATCTCTAATCCTTTATTACGACCCCTCTACTCCTCAAATTTGCAGTATCCTAACCTCACCGCTCTACCCCTCAACAGCAATCAGCAAGTCTAGCCATTCGAATTCGAGCTTTAATTTCGATTCCAATCTCAATCTCAATCTCAACACAAGTCCTCCATTACTCCATTTACATACTCCATACTTCCCGCATCTCAACCCGTGCTATCTACCACTACACCACACAACACCACACCATCGAAACCAGAGCGGACTACAATCCCCACCATCCTCAACCCAACAAGCAAGAAAAGGAAAAGAGCAAAGAACGCAGAACGCAGAACAGCGGCAAAAGAAAAAGAAAAAGATATCCCAGAAACAGACAGACAGACAAAACACACGCACACATAATCCACCCGATCCTCCATACTTCAAAACAGCAGTAGCAGTTCAGTCATACGTGCATACAGTCAGCGCGTTGATACCATCTATCTAGAAGAGCGATAGTTTTTGAATCATTGGTTTATATATATGCACAGTATTCTGTGCATTTCGAATACGTGCACCTTGCAACTCTTTACATGTGGAATGGATTCAAGATGCTCACTGCTTCCAGATATTAAAAGATTATCCACATTTGGGTGTTCTGTTTGGGGATCTATGAGTGCGGTGGTGATTTGAGGGGGCGTGGGAGGCTGGGGAATGGGGAATGAGGAATGGGAAGATATAGTTTATGATGTGTGATGAATTTGTGATGATGAATGACTAGCAGATGTATTTGATAGAAGTGGAGCATTCATTGAACATACTCGAAATTGCATGATGGTGAATAGGAAAAGGAGTTCAAAGTACGACATAGACATTACGCACGGAAGGACAAGCAGGAAGTTGGTAACAATCAATGGCATAGATGAAAGAGATTCTGATAGAAAGACATTTGTTTCATGATATATGATCGATGATCGGTTTCGATTACCATGACCATCGCCATCATGCTTGTTCAGCAGTAACCTCAACCCACTTCTCGACGTCTCCAAAGCTGTCAACAAGAACCTGCCCCTCCTTCTCTTCCGCAGTAACCTCCGCGTTCCCCTCTCTAACTACCACGAAACTCTTCATTCCAGCTTCCTTTGCGGCTCTCACCTCCTTGATGTTATCGCTCAAGAACAACCACTCACCCACCTCACCCAACGCATTGTTCGCCTTGGCAATCTTCTCATAACTCGCCATATCCTGTTTCAGCCCCGCATTAACGGTATCCCAATATCCGCCTTCAAGCTCTTTCCCATCATCTCCTTCGAGCCCATTCCAAATGCAACTCCTCAAGTCCCCTTCAGTCGTATATCTCCACAACAACTTCTGCGCTGCCACGCTCCCACTACTATAGATACAAACCTTCGCCCCATTGTCTCTCCACTTCTTCATCGTTGGGTATACATCTGGGAAAAGTGGACACTTTAATTCGCCCGATTCATAACCACGAAGCCAGAGATACCCTTGAAGAGATTTAAGGTAAGGGATCTTGAGATCCCGAGCCATGAGATCGCGGACATGAGAAAGGAGTGCGTCAGGGGTCGAGGCGTGTTCAGGCGGAAAGGCAGAGCGATAAGGGAGGAAGGATGGAGAGTCCCATTGAGTGGAGAGTGTTTCTGGTAGAGCTGCGAGAGCGTATGGGAACTGATGGGGAGGTCAGTAATTGAGCGTTGCTGTCTAAATTCGTGGCAAAAGGTGATGTGGAGAGTTTCCTTCCAGATGAGCTAATCCGACAAACGCATTGATACATAGAAGTACATGTTTCAAATGTATCGGGTACCGGCATGCTGATGGCGGGGTAAAGCCAGTATCATGTATATGAGTGGGACTCCGGATTCAGGGGGGCTGGGAGCTTGCTTTGCAGTAAAACAAAACGAAACAGAACGCTGATGCTATGGAGTGAGATTATTGATGGGATACGGTGCAACCAACCCATCATACATAGATAGGCACCTATAGGAGTTTGGCTCTTCCCCGCAAATGATATGAGCGCTGATCTGTACGTCGGATTGACCACACACATCCGTTTCGAACGTGGCAGACGACCATTTGCATTAGTGTCACTCCATTCTCTCCTCAACGTAGATGCCATCACGCTTGCGATTCAATTCACCTATCTCTTCTATCTTCTTCCACCACTATCCTCTGGTTTGACATCAATGTTGCAAATAACGACGATCCTCCCCGTTGCCATCCCAACCAATGATAGCGGGGTAGAAGCATTGAAAGACAGAGCACTGGTAACACGACAGCTCATCACAAGTCTCACATGACTATGCACAAATCAAATTTCCTGCCCCCAAGATATTCGTATGCCGGAGCTTACGTAGTACAACAGTTTTCCGCAGTTGTGTAAAGATGTAAAGGCATATATCATCGAGACAGTGATTGATCATCGCAATCGGAGCCGTTGGATTTGACTGGTAACTAGACCAACAAGGTAACTACCTGTTTTGCGTAAAGCGCATCGCAAGAGAGAAGGGAAAGAATATGCGACTCATGACTTAATGCATAGACTACTGAAAGATTGACCAGTAGGCATAGTAAGGAAAATGTCAACCTACCAAGATATCCTTGACGAAGGAAATCGGACACACCGTGCCCTCTGCAGAAGAAGAATGAATCCATCAGCCTTTTCCATCACATATTCATTTCCTCCCCAAGCTTACTTCACCACCATTTTCCAATCTCACCCACGTGATACATTGCAATCCGAAGATTCCATTCCCGAGAAAATTCTGCGGACGGGTGATGTGTAGAAAAGCAGGAAGAGGAACAAATAGGAACCGTAAATCCCCGAGTGAAAAATTTTCATCACTCACCGATATCCAACAATACCACCTTAACTCGTGGTTTGCCTTCCATTTTATCAAGTTGGGAATCCTTCTCGATGAATTGCTCTATTTCTCCCTCGATACAGTATTGAAAAAAATCAGCCCCGAGGTCGAAGAGAGATAGCGGTGAACTCTCGCGAGCTTCTTTCGTAATCTTGGATGGATGGATGGTAAGGATTTAGGCAATGCGTGGATGCGCGCTGGCAAAGATCGACCCTAGACTACCAAGTCTACTTGCTAGGAATCGCACGTTCCGTTCTTTATGCACGAGGGTGGAAGGGTGGAAGGGTCGAAGGGTCGAGGATGAATTTGGCAATCTGATTTGTCAATATGGAGATTTTGACTTCGCACCCGTCCTGCTGGAATACCTCAGGCCAAAACTCTTGGTTCGTAAATCGTATGGATGAATTCAGGCTGTTCATGCAAGATGCAGGCTTATGCTGTAATAATCAGGAAAAGCTCTATGGGCGAAGGCTTCATGCAGTTAGCAAACGGGGATTTTCGGCAAAGGTGTGGAATTTGGAGAGAGGACCACGATATGGGATAAGTAGCATGTAGGTACGCGGAACGTGTTCTGTGTTTTGTTGATAATGTTCCGGATTTGGCAGTGAGCATAAGGGAGAATGAGGAGTAAGGCAAGGCAATCATCTTTTATTATTATTATTATTATTATTATTTCAAATTATGATGGCGGTGAAGATATAATCAATTGCGAAGGAATGAATGAATGGCCGTCCTCTCTCTCGTGAATGGCCAGAGACCAAGACGACCGACCTTTTGATCACATTCACATTTTGGTTTTGAACTGAGTGTTGGATACACCCCCCCACTTACCAAAAACGATCAAAGATGGTGGGCGGTGGGCGGTGGGTGTGAATCGATCAACTCCACTCAATAATCATTACTTAAGTGTTTGATTCATGATCGGTTTCATACAATTCAATTGATCCATTCAAAATTCACCAAGAGAGCAAGTTTCAAAGAAACGAAAAACAAATTCCAGCCGCGGTTCATTTCAAAAGCATATTTGTTAATCATTCGTAGCTGCATACACTTTAGGGACTAAATAAAGTATGGTAAATCATGTCCGTCCTACCCAGGGGCCTCACTCTCACGTTGGAGGCATGGCATGTACATATCCTTAGTTTCCCGTGATGCGTTATGCATGCTAGATAGGCACATATGTATGGGACGAGTGACAGTGAAGATTGCTATCTAGACCCATTTTGGAGCTTCAAGTGTGTCGATAAAGCTATGGTGGACTCTAAAGTGGTAGATAGGGATCGATACGATTATTTGCTGGTGTGAATGTTATATTTGAAGAGGTACGGATCTACGAAGAGATATGTATGGCTTGATTGGGGGCTACTCTGACGATGGGATGTATGTCAAGCAGGTATCAGAAGATATCGACCCTGGGATTTTGATCTGTACGGCGAGAGTCGGGTAGGACTCTGTCAGTGATAGCTCTGCGGTATGGTATGGTATGGTATGGGGGAGGGGGGTAAGGAGAGACTCAGCAGAGACTGTTCTCCGAGGCATATGCGTGTGTACAGTGCCAGTCTATATTGCTTCTCTCGTACCAAACGTTCTCATCTTGGCGGATTCCCTCAAGAAGAAATTTCATCATCTTCACACTCGCGTGCCCCTCACCGCTGCTTTCTCCCTCGTAAAGAAGGCTTGAAATTATCGTCATGACAGGTACCGTCTTACTTTCATTCATCTCTCCAATGAGTCCAATCATCCAATGCTACCTTCATCTCTTTCTCTGGATTCTGGAAGCGATATCCATATGCCGCTATTGGCGCAATCTGTGGGGTAGATGAGGAACACTGGGACAGACTAGAAAAAGATGATGTGATGTGATGCGATGCGACGCGATGGGGATAATAGTAAAAAAGTCGCGTGTTTACTGGGGGGGGTGGAGGGGGTTGAAGCAGTGGGAATCCATAAACTTAACACACCTACATTTATTCTGTGGGGGCGATAAGCAATGCGTGATAGCGATAATGATAAAGATAATGATAAAGATAATGATAAAGATAATGAATGACCTCGGGATACCAAATTGTTGAATTGTGGAATTTCCTATCTGAGCTGAATTGAGAGCTTTATGACGTTCCAAAATGGAGACATTCAGTAATGAAATATGAAATATGGAAGCTTCAAATTTTGAGTTTTCCATTTCATCACAGCACCTACAGAGTACGTACTCGAATGGAGATAAGAAGCTGGGCTTGCTCGGCTTTCCCTATTGATATCATAATACATCATGTAGCTATGAACTATGAACTATGAACTATGAACTATGAACTATGAATATCATGTAGATATCTATCTAGGATGTCTCTATCCAATTACTCCCGTCCAGCGAATCAATCCCCAAGAGACATGTAATAAATATCCTTAATCACATAATTACCGCCCACTTGTTTCAAAGCATGTTGTATTTCACACAAATTACATGTTTCAATCTCAAATGAAAATCCAATCATTGGACTCCATTTTCAGCATGCTCTCATCCGAAAGCTGATGAAGCATCACAATATGCGAAATTTCCAGTATGGATTTCTGTTTCTCGGAAGAAATATCAAAAGAAAGATGAGTCTATCAAGTAGATCATACTATATCTGAGGGAGAGTTTCGGGGGGTTTTTAGATGGCATGGCATGACATGGCATTCCCAATGAACGACAGCTTCCCTAGGAAGTATGTGACTAGCACGAATAGTTAGATATGGAGACATCGGCGGAAAGGGTCGTCGATCATACGTCTCGTGAAGCAAACGGTAATTCATTGCGTGCAGTACTCTTGAGGAACAAGCACTGCACAGAGCGCTCGATGTACGAATCGGCACGTCTGGAATGGGAAGGCATGTGAGGGTGCAGGGAAATGACTTAATCTTTCATGATAGGTAGGTTTTAAATGAAGATGTGCCTTTTCCCACAAAACACAAAGGATAATAGATTGAATGACGCTGTCAATCTCAAGGACAGAGTGTATTTACTCTGTTGATAGCTACGGAGACAGATAGTTGAGTTGTGTCTAGATTCCCAATTGAAACAATTTGTCTTTGACCCTTCAAAGACCCGATAGTCATCGTAGGTAGGTAGGTAAGAAACAGACATAAATGAAGTCACCCAAACAAACAGAGCCATTCTGCAGTCGAAGGAACAAAAAGCATCCCAGCTACTCGCCCTGTACGACCCATCAAATTACCCCACGACGACAAGAATGATGTGTATTAATATACTCGTGACATCCCTACATGCTCACACACATACTCAGGGTAGCGTAGCCGTGCTTCACCATGTAATAAGATCTTTAACTTTCCTGCGAATAATGTGGAAGAGGTACCGCCCAGAAACATATCCGGAATACACGACGGCTGGGGAAACAAGAAGCGTACGTGTATCAATTGATATGCGATGCATCAAACGTCCGAATTATGGAGTGGGTAATGAGGTAACCTGACAGCAGTACATAAGCGCGAGTTTCACGATCAATGAATTCCAAGTGAGGGAACCAGAGGATCTTCAAACGAGAGGGTTTAGCAAGCAATATTCTGTGGATTTTCCGAGTCGGCTGATTTGCTTGGAGAGTCATGTCGATTCGATTATGGTTGCAAAGAATGGATCCATCTGGTCTTGATGCAAAGATCCCATCTTCTCACCAGTCTTGAATCGGTCTCATCAGGACGGGGAAGTGAATGAGAGAAGTGTGAGCGGAGACCTCCGTAAATATTGAAAACATTACGACCTACCTAGGTATGCAACAATCACAGAGGCCAATCCATCCGTATTACCAAGATGTTGTCTGGTGCTTCATATGCTGAGCAATGGGGTGACTTTTCCACATCATTACGACGAATCGCCCCCTCTGTCGAACGTGGTAAGGGTTGAAAGCAACATCGGAATGTCCTACAAACTAAATTAAGAACTGAGCACCTTGCAAGTTACCTCTGGAGGCAAGCTAGGCAGTTGCGTGCAGTAATGGGAAAGCATGTCACTGGTTTAGACAGTGTAATAAGTGTATATGTAATATGTAACATGTAACATGTATACGTGTACCATCATATCATACCATATCAAATGATTTGATGCGATTTACCATTCATTGCCATGATCTACTGGATGATGAAAGAAAACAAGAGGCTGGGCCAAACCAAGTTCTCTCGCCTCTTCAATAACGTTTTCAATCGGAGTTTCCTTAATGGCGATAAGGACAACAAGGACTACAACAACAACAACAACAACAACAACAGTGGCCTAACTAAAACTAATTCTTTGTCCTTCCAAAATCCAAATAGATGGTCACACGACCTTTGACCTCAGGTACTAGGTATGTCACAACCTCTTTGGGAATATCGGAAGCAGCGGTATCTTACCGTAAAGAGATCAGAAATCATTTTGAGGCTTGGTTCGTAGTCTGTCTGACAGTGACGGGTTATCTACCTTGTTACTAAGCTCCTCCATTGAATGGATCTGAGATATCTGGAATCTGGATTATGTGTCCTGTTTGTTTGTTTCTGCTTTGTGAAATTACGATGAATCATTCAGAGGATTGCGAGTTTCGTACTGACTTATGTGTTCTTATGATTTTCATTACGGTTTCGAGCAATATCCACAGGCGAGAAACGCCCAAATCGGGTTGTGTCATTCTAACACGAGTACATTGTACGGCTACAGTTAGTTGTCTTGTAGCCTTGCTCCTTGTAGGTACCTCATAAGTCAAGTCATAATATCCATCTTGATGACTGATGATATGTATCCTGGTAATTATTTCGGAAGCCATTGATCAATTCCTTCCAGAATCCTCAACGAATTTCAGAATTTATGTCATCTGGCTTTACCCATGAGAGTCCAGACGTTCAAGTCGAAAACGTGTTTAAATTTAGCTTCGCTATTGCCGACACAGCCTTCTCGAACCTCAACACACACCTTGAGAGCCTTCATAGTCGTGAGAGACGGACTCCGGAGTTACATAAGAGATCGACTCTGGGCGTCGTAGCATACATACCTAGCATTGAATTTGAGTGAATGGGAACAGCCAAGGCACTCGCCATATTCGTCATTCTGTAGCCCAAGCCCAACCTATAATCTATCTATTAATGCCAATCTGGAACCACCAATGGCAACGGTATGTACCCCAGCTTGAGGGCGTAAAGATGGATAGACAGATAGCATTTGCGAGCGCCAAAGAAGGCACAGTAAAAGGCGGTAACGTCCCTCTCTTTGACTGCAATGCTTCCAAATTATTGGTTGAGCTATGCTGTGATCTGAGATGGTGAGTGTGGTATGGTGTGGGCAGACGACGGTAATGCAATGCATGCATTTCTTACGGGCGTGCATAAAGGTAAGATTAGTTTATTCATGGGCTTTGGGTGATATTAAGATTAGCAGCCAATTGTATGTTGATGAGGCGTTCCAAGGAAGGAACCCGATAGAATCATGTAAGAGCAGCACGATGTTAGTGATGAGATGTCTCCAATATTCCTCGAATGATTGGATAAGTGTGATCACTTTTGGTATAGCATTCACTACATTAAGCTTCTTTGGGTATGTGGTGGCTGATAAAATTCGCTGCTGCTTTCCATCGATTCTTTGTTGGAACTTGGAACCCTGGAATGTCACGGATTTGGTGTCCTTTGAAACTCCTTTGAGCGATCGATGATCGATGTTATACCGGAGACGGTCAAGTAGGTGGTGAATTCAAGGACCATATTATTTCGAGAAAGGCGGAAAGGCGTGAAGGCGTGAAGGCGTGAAGGCGTGCGTGCCTTGAAAGAACAAGAGAGTGGGGAGTGAGAGAATGAAAGGGTGGGGTGTGAATTGAATGAATGACTGGCTCATAATTAGACTTGGAAAGCTTGGAGGCTTGGAGGCTTGAGCGTGCGAGCGAGCGTACACAGTGTACACATCCCATTGAAAATCTGGGGTGAAGTGAACAAACAAAGTTGACCACCGTCCGCCCTTCCCCTCCTAATCATTTCTTTGTTGATATCAAATGATAAGGGTCACTCTTCCGACAGAGAGAGTATAGGTACATGCCAGAGAGATAGTGTGAATCCAATCAGAAGGGAAGAGGAAAAATGATGACGGGAATATAGAACGATAGATATAGATATATGTATGTAGATGAGATGCATTGCAACCCTTTGATTTATTTGATATTATTATTATTATTA
>PQXK01000277.1:0-47132 GCA_004786245.1 Botrytis hyacinthi | reverse complement strand
ATTTATATATTCTTATTTCTTTATTTATATACTTTAATTGAGTATTCCTATTACTATTTTCCAATATTTAATTTGTTTTTGAATATTATATCTAGAGGTTCTGGATATTCCTTTTGCTTTTGCTCCTATCATCTCGTTCTGCATCATCTACTTCTTATTCTTCCGATCGGACTCCGACTGGGGCAACCATGATTGGATACTTTGAGCGTTTAGCTTGTAATATGGCAAATTACAAAACTTTACTGTTGGTCAGTTATAGCTTCGTTTTGGGCCGCGTTTCGTGCGTACCTGAAAGTACTTCCCTGTATAGGTACACCGATCTTCTGATACCTAAAAACGACGCAGGATACGTTTGCTATATGCGTTGATGATTTGTGACAGCGGAAAGTGGTATAGACACTCCTTGCAGTGTTTTCCAAACGCAGGAATCTAGAATTGGATAGCGTATCCATCAAATTCATACTTCGGATGTTAATCGAGCGAGGTAAAAGGAATGGATGGAAATTTCCACTAGAGACAGTTCTTCCGACCTTTTCTAGGTGAAGATGACATCACGAAGAGAGCGGATAGCTCATACTCGTACGATGTCACTTACCAATATTTTGACCCCTGTTTGCATTAGAACCAAGGCACCTTCCAAACATACAATTCGATATGATACCTGGAACCTCAAAGTTCTTTCTCTACATGATTTTATGTGCATAACGCTCACATGATCTGTCATCGCCAAATCTAGATTATTCCCCAGCCGATTCCGCTCTGCAGTGGATCTCCCCATCCTTGCTCCGACTTTCCTACGATTTCATTCGACTACCGCATCATCAAACTCTAAATTTACACTTAGCGTGGGGGTCAGCAGATCTATTGTGGGGTAGTATGATGATCCCTGAGACCGAGGTTTTTTCCATCTCTCGCAACCAAAGTCATTACCTTCCTCCAAACAGCGACTGTGATATCCATCCACTCTTATGAATAGTCCGCGTGCTCAATGGACGTGGGGCATCATATTTGTATAGGAAAAGTGGTCTCCGAGACATCCATCGATATTTGAGCTATAAATATTGGGAATTTGTTGGAGTAGTGCTCAATTATAATTTGTTGAGATGCTTTCTGATCAGACCTTTCACTGTGGTATATTTGTACGTAAGTGATGAATAAGATCTGGGATATGGATAGTTCCTATTTCAGTCTATCAAAGCTAGTCAAGATTCACACTTGATCCTTTTTGTATTTAAAATGTTTTCCCTTCAATTTATTTCATTCCCATCCTCATATTCTCTAGTTGACCACCAATTCACAACTATCCTCTCTCGCCATTGTGCAATATCTCGAACTTTGAACATAATTGAAAAATGACTGCCTCACACTCCTATACGAATGGCAATGGCTTTGCAAGTGGGCATCGTACATTGGTACCAGGAATCTATGTTCCTACTGTTGCATTCTTCCATCCAGAATCTGAAGAAGTCGACATCTCAACAGTTGCCAAACATGCTTCCAGACTTGCCACTTCTGGCATTGCAGGTCTTGTTGTCCATGGCTCAAATGGAGAAGCAGTTCATCTGACACATTCCGAACGCTCGCTCATCACCTCAACTACACGCAAAGCTCTCGACAAAGCAGGTGCCTCATCCATGCCCGTTATCGTAGGCTGTGGTACCCAATCAGTTAAGGAAACACTCGAACTGTGTAGAGAAGCTAAAGAGTCAGGTGGAGACTATGCAATTGTTCTTCCACCCAGTTATTACGCATCACTCTTGAACCCACAACTGATATTGAATTTCTTCACACAAGTTGCGGATGCAAGTCCAATTCCCATTATCATATACAACTATCCTGCCGCACAAGGAGGGCTTGATCTTAGTTCCGATGTCATACTTACACTTTCTGCTCATTTAAATATTGTGGGTGTAAAACTCACATGTGGAAATACCGGAAAGTTGGCACGAATCGCTGCATCTGCCAAACCATTGTTCCTCACCACTGGCGGCTCTGCAGATTTCATTTTGCAAACCATGGTAGTAGGAGGTGATGGAGTCATAGCTGGATTGGCAAATTTAGCACCAAAAGCTTGTGTAAAAGTCATGAGATTATTCAAAGAAGGAAAGCTAGAAGAGGCGAGAGAGCTGCAAGCAATTGTTGCAAGAGGAGATTGGGTGGCTATCAAGGGGGGTTTCGTTAGTGTGAAAGTTGCATTAGAGAAGTTTTACGGATATGGTGGATTACCTAGGAAGCCATGTGCACTGCCTGAGAAGAAAGCATTGGCAGCAATGAATGAAGAATTTTCAGAATTGCTTGAGTTGGAGAATACTCTTTAGTCCGATTGAGTCGAAAGAACGGAATAGAAAAATATTTGTGAAGCACTTTCATTTCAAATAGCTCAACATGTGAAAGAACAACATCTTGACTTGTCTAGCAACTTGGCGAGAACACAGAACATCAAAATGCAAAGCATTAAAGGCCTTTGCCATATTATTTGAAATTCTACTATAGATTGTATCCTTATGTTCAGCTTTCTTCTTACTTGCGAACCTGTCGTCTTGAGATGATCATGAACAGAATTCAAGTCACATACTCCCTGGAGGTTAGCATCCAAGTTACCTCCTGGAAATAAGATTGACATTAATTCGGATGGAGAACGCCACATTCATTCAAAGCTATATAGGATATTTCAATCTTACGCCATTTTTGCCTCCGTAGATTGAGAATATGGTAGCGTGGGGGTGCAAAGCCAGCTTTACAATTACGTGACTACTTAGTTCGGGTTATGGCGAGAATATACAACTGAAGAACAGCTTTGTAACCGAGTGGCAACTAGGTACGTAGTCGAATCTTGAGAAGACCATCGAGTGTCATGAGTGTATTCGTTTACGGCGGATGAAAGAGTTAGATATGTGGCAAGATGGTGAGAGGTGACTTGCCTGACCATCAAAGTTTTATCTTTTGCTTCTGTTGTCGTGAAAAGAGTGACTGTCATGACTCGCACATAATCTACAAGCTCGATGATTCGAGCTGTTAAGAATACAGTCAGAAAAATTTTGATAGTCTAGAAGAGAAAAATGAGAAGATGGTGTGGTGTCGCAGATGTGGGGTGCGGGGTAGGTCACTATATTTAATCTGGGAATGTGCCGGGATCCGCAATCAACATCTGGAAATAATAAGCCTATACTATTCTAAGCCTAGTCATGCTCGTCAATGCGGCAATATCGGGGATTCAAAAGATCCACTCTGTTGATTTTACCGATTATTACTTCCGAGGTCACCCTCGGTTAGGCGAGTTTGTAGCTATCGGGAAGGAGCGTTCGTATCTCGGTTACTGTTTTTGAATACAGAAGGTTCCAGGATACCCGCCTGTTGGGATTTATGATGGGAACGACAATACGTGCTAAGCTACGTTGATTCTAAAGGTCCACTTCATCTCTTCTCCACCCCCACGCCCGTTTTGTTGACCTAGAGTGGGGGAGGTAATTGAGTTAATTATCTTTGCTGGTTTATGTTACTGCATGTATTCCCGAGGTCTCCAAAGCAAGCAATGTTTACCTATGTACATAAGGAAGGACCTTAAGAGATATTCATCTGATGTTGATAATAGCGTGATATTAGAATGTATGTAGTTTTGTGATACTCATAAGCTTACGGTGAGTGCAGGTGGAGTCAGTAATTATATTGAGACGAGATCCAGGTAAGAGGTTAGAGCCAGGGTTTCTCATAGATCTAGAAGTCGTTTGATAAGAATACCTAGTTGTAGTTCATACCTTCTTCCAGAATTATCACTTAGCAAAAACTTATGTTGTCGCATGGGACGGTTCCTGAGTCTAGAAGTTCATACTGGGGAAGTGACAGAGAGAAAGATTCGCAAGATGCTAGATAGGAGCTGTTATATTTTTCATATGCTTTCCTGTATTTTTTGAGAAAGACTCTCTGATACAGCTAGTCAAGCAATAGTCACATCTATCTCTGTATTCGAAAGATTTATAAAGACATACATCTCTTGTACAATTTTCGGGACGCTCCTTGTAAGTGGAGCTATTGATATATATAAAAACGAAATTGTGACTCTTCATTGTAAAATGTCAGCTTTTTACTTTTCTAGATACTCGTTTTAGAGTATTCATCAATTGGCCTCAAGATACTGTAATTTGATCTACTCATTCTATACTCGACAAGTAGGTCGATCATTTTGCCTTTCTTTATAGCGTATTCATTATGGTGAACGTTTCTATCTTATCAACATAAATTCTTTAGAATTTATTTCCCTTGATTGGAGAAATTGGACGATATTTTACTTCTTTGAGTGAGTATTGAGGTCTCTGAATTTTTACTAGGGATGAGCAACATCTGGCATATGAGTATCATTCAACTTCTACAATCTATAAACCAGCGCTTAAGAATGCACGCTAAACAGAATAAAAAATACTAGTAACTTGCAGAAAACCTTTTTGAGAAACTCCATTTGATGTTTCTACTAAAAACTAGTCCGGTAGCACGTAGCGGGCGGAAAGAAAAAGCGCCTAGATAGTATCCTAATAGTTATACATGGTATCTAAGTATCGAGATTGACATAGGGAGTCCCAGAGGCAAAACCAAACGGTTTGAGTCTGATTTACAGACGAAGAATCTCAGAAGGTTTGGGTATATTCTATTTCGGTGTGTGTTCCATCTCGTGCTTTCAGGTCGCCTCTTCTTCTTGAGGGGTTTGGCGAAATCTATACAGGAGTTCGAATGGTCATAACGCACAGGTTCTTGACGTTCCTCTCGAATGAGGTTATACGGAAGTGTAGAATTTATATTTGTAGATATTTGTTCGGTGGGAGGTTTCGATTAATCTTGCTATGGAACAATTGATCGGGTGTTGAAGAATTGAATAAGATGAGATGTCTAGATGATTTGAGAGTAGGGGATGAAATAGGATATTATTAGATACAATGATGAAAAGGAAGAGTTCTCAATAACTCGCGAACCAACCTTAAATAAGCAATCTCAAAGAATCGAATATGTTTCATCTATTCTCACGTAATGAACATGAAAAATTAAACTCTCAAGGTAGAAAACAGATGTAAGAGAACAGTTAACAGATTTTGAGACGTGATGTTTTGAGTGTATAATAACCCATTTTGATCATTCACAAGAAAGAGAAAATGAAATATCGATCAGAAAAGAGTATTCCCTTCTGCTCTTCTCTCACATCTCCACCTCTTGGACCTCTTCTTCTTTCAGCCATTTGGACTTATGATATTTTTTGACCACAAGGGGAAATAGGTATTAGTCAAGGAAGTACTTGGATATCGAATATTGGTTACAATATTTAGTTTACATTCAGATTCTCAAGGAAGAAGTCGCAAGATGAAGAGAAAAGACTCAAGTCATAAGTGAAATTAGATTACATTAGTTTTCTTTTGATTTCTAGCAATCTCTTTATCCAATTGAGATATGAACACGCGGGCAACCGTTCCTCAAATCGATGAAATGAAGATATGAAGATATGTCCAATGACCAGAAAGATTCTTTCCTGTCGTTCCCTTTCTCTCTTAATCTAAATGTTCCTAAGCATCAAAAGATAGCGAGAACCAAGGATCATGAGCCTTCAAAGCGAAATGTTGAGAAGGGCAGAAGCCAGAGTATCTTCCACTCAACTATGCTCAGTCCTCCCAGTGGCATCCCCCTGGTCACCATATCCAGATTCCTACAAATCATCTTCAGCAGTAGAATTATAACCCTCCCAGTCAGAAGATCCAAGCAGCACAAAATCTAAAGGATCTCTAAGGATTCTCGAAGTGACAGAGAAGCTTGATTGGGAGTAGAGAGACTCCTTCCATCATACGATTGGGCATTAGTTTCGATTCTATAATAAGGCTCAACTATTCTCAATCAAAAACCTTCGACTACTATCAACAAAATGTTCAAGCTTGAATCATTTCACATGATTTAGAACTCAATCTGATGTTTGATGTTGTGGACCATGTCCTGGAACTCTTTTGCTGCTGCGTTTAGCTCGTCATGCTAAAATGGCGTTTCAGGCAAACTCCCTCAAACCCAATCCATTGAGGAAAGCAGCAGCGTATCCAAAGACTGGATTATGCATAGCAGCAATCAATTCTATCAAAATATCAAAGACTCTATCAATCTTAAAATAACAAAATCTATCGATTTCATTGGAGTTGAGTTGCTTCAGTACAAAATCGCATACAACAGCAACCATCTACCTTAACAGCCCGCCAAACCACCCAGTAAACACAACAATAAAAATTGAAAAGTGGAAAAATCCATAGCGTACTATTCTCACTCTTGAATATCGAGTACTTACTTCATCTTCCAATTGCCCAATCTGTTCTTGAATCATGTGTATATGATGTGCAGATCCGCAGGAGTTCTTCAAGCGGAAAGAAAGACCATTCGAATCATCGATACACATCACAGCAAATATGTCACAGATGACACCCATGAATCCCCTAGAAGAGAGAAGAAAAGATATGTATAACCTCGAATGAAAGGCTCGCGTACACTCAAACTCTCATCTTATAAGCAAGCAAGGTGTATCCATATTCGGCATTAAAATTAAAGGTATCGTATCATATCCATATATCATCTTCCATTTCATACCCTGTTTATTGCCCCATCCCATCCCGTCCCAAAGAATTCATTAACACCTAGCCCTCATCCTGGTTCTCAATCTCATACTCACAGGACCAAAGCAACAACCCCCGCTATGCCCACAATTCCTGCAACTCCAATCCTCGCCTCCGATCTTCCCACACCACTATTCCCAGTGGCACTAGCCGTCGCACTTGCACTCAGCGCAGAAGCACTATCACTCGCCACAACTTTCGTAACCGTGGCCACGACCTCACTGACCGTACTCGCCGCCCTCGTACCAGCACTCCTCGTCGTTCCTGGGATAGTAGTCTCCGTGGTCTCTATTTGAACTTCTGTGCTAACAAATTTGTTTCCCCCAATTGAAGTTGTGATTGTCGTCGAAACTGAAATCGTCTGCTGAGAAACGCTTTCCGAAACAGTAGTCGCGGGAATCGTAGTAGCAGGAATAGTACTGGCAGGAAGCGTTGTAGTGTAGGTAACTGTAACTCCACCTAAAACCGATGCGGGAATAGCGCTACCCACTCCACTAGCAGTGAATTGGGATGGCATAGGGAGAGTAGCAGTATTGGGCTTGGCAGCGCTGTTGCTACTGTATATATTTCCTGTTGTTCCATCTTTATTTGTATAATCTCCCGATTCCAAATTGGCAGTAGCACCCGAAGAAGCACTATATGATCCTCCTACTACAGTTCCGTAACTATCATCTGGAAGATAAAAATTGGTTGTGAATTGGTCGTAGCAAAAGGGGATGTTTAGGGATTGCATGGTGAGACATTTCAAAGAAGAAACGCAGCATAATGAAGCCGAGTCGCGCTTTTCGATCATATGCTCTGAGGAGGAAGAAAGCGATCGTTTGCTTGCGGGCAGAGAGGAGAGAACGATATCTTGGAATAGATTCACGAAATCCGAATCGCCGATTTGTGGGGTAGTGGCAGTTGTCGCCCCGGCTGGAGAACAAAGGGTGTATCCTTGTTGACACTCACCGCGAGACTTGAGTGCGGATGCTGCCGCCAATGCTGCAGGCGCAATAAATGCGATCAGAAGTTGATGGCGCATCTTGTTTGTATGTATCAGTCGTCGTGATGAGGGGTGTATCAGATATATGATGTACAACCTGAGGTTTGTGTGTATGTACTGGGGTTGAAGTAGATATTAAAGTAAACAATTTGAAGTAAACGTGAACCACCTTGATCGGAAAGCAAGGTGTTACCCGCACAAAATGTACAATTCTCGTTCAAATTCCACGGTATAACCAATGAATGTAAATGAGGGGGATAGATTGCAAATTGCCAACAAGAACAATAACGAACGAATAATAGTGAATTTTCTCGCCGACACGTCTGAATTTCTTCCACAGTATACGAATTTGCAATGCGACAATGTTGAAAGAGAACAGAGACACAGAAGTAATCGATTCAAGAAGAGAAAAGTAAAAGTTCCCGTCAGCCAACAGGAAGAAAGTAAGGAGAGTAAAATACTTGGCTGCTCGGGTTGGACAATACCATGAACGCACTGAATCAAGCATGGCTAGCTAGTATAGATAGTACTTGCATGATCGGGACACGAGACCCGTTCGGCGTTCATAGGCCGTAGAATCACTTGTGCCTTGCAGAGAGTCTTGCATTGTGCAGATAGATGGAATTTGTATGGACGAGAGGAAAGAAAAGAAAGAAGAAAGAAGAAAGTCAATATTTACGGTCACATTGTTGAGCGTTTCACTCAGTTGGTTGGATGATGTTGATTTGCTTAGTCATGTGAAGTTAGCTCTTTCCAAGGTTGTGTTAGCGGATTACTTAACGTTAGTACTTATTAAAAGGCTCGGCTCAGTAAGGTTATTTTAAGGCTCACCAGACCAGGCTCTAATTGTGAATTCAAAGCGCTTCGTAAGCGTCTGATACATGTTGATTACTACTCACTCGGTAGCTACCGACCTAGCTACATCGGAAAGTATTTGGTGACATCTAAGGAGTACCCACCAAGATCTAATGATAATGTGCCCCTCAATCAAATTCTGGTATTGCTGCACCGGAAACCTCTTCAGGAGAATTGGGAAGTGATATACAATTGTAAATGTAAGAAAGAAAGGTCTAGGGAGTCCATCTCTAGCTTCGTTAATTTCTAACGTTTGCTATCTCCATTCTTGTGCCCCCTGCCCTCTCTACCAAGGCAATCCAATGTCAAAAGCTTACTCAGTTGATCCCTCACATTTCGTGCTCCCATCAATCATAGAATAAAAGTTACAAAACAAGAAAGCGTGGGTATACATAAGTCTCATCTATTCTTATAATCTTCGTTGCTCGTCACTTCTTTCTTTTCTTTATTCATCCACTGCCCCTCCATATCTATATCCATTTCCCCAACTCCGCCCACTCTTTCTCACAATGCTACCACCGCCAAACTCCCTTATCTCATTCAATCATTCCGCAACAATAGGTAATATCCTCAGGCTAAATCCAATTACACAATAAGCTCCCCAGTCCGCTCCAATAAATTTTCTTTACTTGAATCTCCACTAGGGTTTATTCATTTATTTCTGCCCTGAGAAAAACCATGAACTTCTCTTTGTGTTCCCGGTGCTTCCTGTGTCCGAGTTTTGCAAGTTTCCGATGATTGGAATTTGCGCATCACCACCACCGCCTCTCAGTGGTTTGGCAATTCGGCTTCCGGCGCCACCAAAGCTAAATCCACCCGTAGGTGAGCCCAGTCCACGGGTACTGCCTGCTTTGGCAGCTTCGAGACGTTCTTTTACCGCTGAAAGCTGGGCTTCGAATCTAAGGTCAATGTTAGTAATGCTATTGATGTGTAACTGAAAGTAATCGAAAAGGAAGGCGGAAGTAAAGAGGGGATTCGAACCTGTGACTGGCAGTAGTCAATTTCTCTTGCGAATCTTGTAACAGACTCTCCAAACTCTGAATCCGTTCATTCCTTGCAATCAACTTCCTCTCAGCGATCGCAACTTCCTTCTTCAAGCTGCCATTTTGTTCAACCAATTGTCTCTGAACATGAGTCAATTGTTCTAGATTTCTCTCCAAGAAAGCCATCTTCTTTTGTTGAGCTCTGTTGTTAGACGAACGGAGAACGTTGTTATATTGTTCGCGAGTCTCATCGAGGGAGATTTCTAGTTCAACCACTCGTTCACAACGATTTTGCAAGTCCCGCATCAAACTTTTCTTCATCACGTCAAATTCGGCGATCTGTTGTTGAACAGTCTTGCCGCTTGCTGAGCCTGGTGCTGTACCGTTGGATGACCCGCCTGACTTAACTCTTTGTTGCAAGTCTTCATTCACAGCCTTGAATTTTTCAATCTCAGCCGACTTTTGAGCGACCTCCTTCTTGAGGTCTTCCACTAATTCGACCTTAATGTCTTGGTTGTTGGAGTATGCCTTCTCGAGACGCTCCTTGATCTCAGCAACATCCCCTTCGCCTAGATTGCGTTCAAGAAGGTCTTCGTATTCTTGCTCAAGGACTTGAAGACGTTGCTCCAACTCTTCTCGGCGCTTGACATTGGCATCGTTCGATGATGAACCGAACATTGAAAGCTCTGCCTGTCGAACAATGCCCTGAGTCTCGACAAGTTTTGCCTTCAACTCTTCAAACTCATCAGGGGGAATGGCCTCCCCAGCAGAGCTTTGCTCATGTAAAGAATCAATATGATCAATGACCTTCTTGATAACCGCTTCGTTCTCACTGAAAACATCTCCGCCAAGATCAAATCCGGCCATCATTTGTGCCATCTTCTCAGCCTTTCTCTTCTCCTTCTCATCCAAGGCAGCAGTGGATTCTTTGGCGCTCATTTTTACGTTAAGCAATTGCTGCTTGAGTTCGTCGAGCTCTGCGGTCAGTTCGGCGTTGGCTTCTTTCAAACTATCCATGGTAATTTGTGCCTCTTTACTCTCGAATGCTAATCGCTCAAGTTGCATCTTGAATTCGTTTGCTTCACTAGTAAGTTTCTCGTTATCCTTGTTGACCTTGGTATCCCGCTCCTTTAGGTATGTGAGTTCCTCTTTGGTATCTCGCAAGGTCTTCTCGGCAGCCGCAATTTGAGTTTCCTTTTCCGTTATCTGATCTTGAAGTTCATTTTCACGTCGTAGAAATTCCTCTCTCTCGTCCTTGTCTATTGGTATACCTGGAGTAGCGGACCTTTCTGTCACCGGTGTCTCTGCACGACTTTCTGTTGCGAGACGTGAAGGTGTAGATGGCCGGGGTGCTTGAGCTGCTGCAGCTTTTGTCCCACTGACGCCTGCGAGAGGGGGTGCCCATTGCTCCTTTGGTACAGATTCTCCCTTACGCCAAAGTTGAACTTCTCCTTCAAGTGTAGAAACATAGGTTTCGAAAGTAGTGACTTGAGATTGAGCCTTTCTAAGTAAGGCTTTGAGTTCCGCTGGACTGAGTTCTGCGTTGACCTTGGCCTTATTCTTGATTGCCTTTGCTCGCATACCGAATCTCAAGGTACTCAGGGTTTCTTCGGCATTGTAACTACTGGGCGAGCAGTTGATAATGAGTGTTGTCCTACTATTTCCTCCTAAACTCTCTTGTAGAATTCTGGTAAGTTTCGAGTCTCGATAGGGAATATGCGATGATTTGCCGTCTGTCAGATTGTTGATAACCATACCAAGAGCACTCAAACTCTTGTTGATCTTCTTTGCCTCCTCCAATGTCTGTCCACTGGCACCAGTCTTTCCGACCTTTTCACTACCCGCCAAATCGACCAAGAAAAGTTGACCGCTCTTTGCCGACCCGGTCTCAACGTTCTTTTGTGTGATCGTTATAACGAATATAGAATGTGATCGAGAAGACTCTGCGTTCATGTTGGTCGAAGCTACCACTCTTGCATCCCCTCCCCTTTTCAAAACTTCGTAGACTTCTTGAACACTGGAAACATAAACCTCTAATAAACCTTTAACGTAAACGCCTCTATTTTTTTCTTCGTGGATTGGCAGATTGTCGTTCTGCGGCTGTAGCAAATCTCTAATGCGTTCCATATAGATTTCCATGTAGCTGACTCTCACTGTATACTCGATAGTGCCTGGACTGGACAGAATGCTGGCGAATATTTGCTCCACAATTCTGGGAATAACACCTCTGCCATCATCATTCTCAAGGTTTGTTCCCATCATAGTGTACGACTTTCCCGCTCCTGTTTGACCATATGCAAAGACCGTTCCATTATAACCGTTGAGAATATCATCCACAGTGGGCTTGATAGAGAAGTCGAAAATATCTTTCTGCCGTGAGCTCATGCCAAAGACACGATCGAATGTGAAAGAACCAGCCGCTCCATTTGACTATCTCTGAGGTTAGCAGAGTACAGTATCTTCAAAGAGTTAAGTTTCACAAGATACATACATCAAGAGCGCAGGTATCATCAGCCTCGAATTTTACAACTGGTTGAGCACCCTGCTCATTCTCAATGCGATTCTGCGGCCTAAACCGACAGACAACCTTGATAGAGTTCGACATGATCGCGAGATGGTTGCTATCCCGGAACGACCATATGTACAAAAGTCGAACTCAGAATTTATGTTGTCGTTGCAGTTTTAAAGAACGTTGTATTTGAGTATTGCTTTGTGGTCAGTGGTTGATAAGGGGAGGATGTTGACACACAATCGCGCTAAAGATCTTCGCGTAGTAAATCCCAAGGCCAATGCAATGTCGGAAGAAATAAATTTGTGTCAATGCAATGCGACCATACAGAGAAGGTTGCACGGTAATGACTAGGGATATGCTTGTATGAGGAGTAATATCAATGAGTTGTTATGATTGTCAAACAGTACCGGTAAGAATACTTTTTGTACGGTGTGGTGAATCCAGAAAAGCAAAAGAAGATTGCTGAGTAAATCCGTGATTCATTTTTAGTCGGTTTTGCTGTGTTACCATAGGTACCATATGGCATGTATGTATATTATCTACGATAGGCAAAAGCAGGTCGTCTGAACAAAATGATATACTTCAGAAATATCGAGCAATGCTGTATAAGATGCACCATGGCAGCAAAAATGTTGTCCCATTGACTAACTCTTGGAGAAAATAACCATATAAACATATTGTGAAGGGAAACTCCATGATAGATGCCCTTTCGAAAACTCCATAACCCCGCCATGTCATCATTAAAAGAGGCGTAACGTAAATATGACCAGGTAAAGAATCACGTTGAATGTGCTTCAAAGCAGTTCAGCCATTATATGAGCTTCTCAAATGTTCGAAAATTCATCATCAATTATCCTCCCAGCTCTTTTCCACCGTTTCCCTAACACGCTTTGTGTATTCTCTTCTGTTGTCTTTGTATAAGTTGGAAGCTTCGACATTGGCGGGTGAGCCAGTGTTTGGGTCATTGAGAAGACTACTCAGAGATTAATACATATATCTGGAAACCAATAGACCATTTGCGAAGTATTGATGTACCTTTGAATACTTGTCAAAACAGCCGCAACATCATATGTGGGACTCCACCTGTTCTGCAAAATATCTAAACACAACTCTCCGGTTGCATAAACATTAGGATGAAACATTTGGCTGATGAACTTGACGGCAGGAGGCTTATTTGGATATTGTTCCTCGAAGGTCATGACGAGTCGAAAAGTTCCATCTTCAAAGGGAGTATCTGCGGGACCGATAATGACGGCATTCCTATAAGTTTCATTATTGGCATGAAGTTCATGAATGTTGGATTTCCTTCGGGGAGACTAACCAAAGCATCACATTGTCTGCAACAGGAGATGCGGAAACACCAGCGGGAGGATCAGTTTGCATGCGCTGCAGATGAGAGTTAGAGTTCCTCTCCAATTATCTGGGTACCCCTCCATTCCTGGATAATGATTGCCACTAACCTTGAAATCCCGCATGAGACGACGACGAGCAGCTGTAGACATGATGGAGAATTGTGCGAATGATAACTAAGAATCAAGATGTGGAGTTCTTGTTGGATCGAGTTGGACTTGAATGAATGGGAATGTTTTATTATTTGAGTGATAGCTTTGAGGTATGCCGAAAAGCAAGTTCTATCGGATAGATATTAGTGTCCGATGTGAAAGCCGGCGGCGGAAGTTTATGTGGGCTGCCGCAAATAATGGATTGATGTCGACTTTGTGTGATGAGATTATCGGAAAGTTTTGATTGGAAAGAAATGAAATGACCAGTTCCAGAAATGCAAAGAAGATTTCGTAATTCACTTTCACGTTCTCGAGGTTATACAGAGACGTATTGAGATCTCACAGTTTCGTTGATGCGATTCGAATATTCATTAACAATGGCCCAGTACGGTACAGCTTATACTGGTAGACCGCCTTCATTCAACCCTTTTGACCCCTTCATGCAAGATTTGTCCACCAGAACCGCCACGCACACAAGGCTCGAGCAAGGATCCTTGAGTCATGTTATCGTAGAGTCACGTGGAGATTGTGACTGCAAGCTACTGCGAAATAGGTTTAGTGGCTGTCGAGCAACTACCCACGTGTAGGTCCGAGCATTTTACTCCGGGGTAAATGGAATACATTCCGCCGGTGCTAACCGCGGGACAATCGATGCTGAATATTGATCGGAAGCAACTCATTACCTTTCCTTCCTTTCTTTCCATAAAGTCTTTCGGCTTGATCAACGCTCTCCTCTCTTGTGAATCCTCCAAATACCTTCATCATGTTTTCACATACTGCCAAATCTTCGATTAAAAATTTAAGGATGTCATCGCCATCTTCACGGTTAGCACAAGTTCAACGGCAATTCAGCGCAAGTACCTCGGCCAAAAAAGAGATTCAAGATGCATACATTTTGAGTGCATCAAGGACACCTACTGCAAAGGTAATTCAATCCGTTTCAATACATCATTTAATTTTGACGAAAACTAAACGGGATGATAGTTCAATGGGTCATTTCTTACTGTGAATGCCCCTCAACTTGGCGCTGTAGCCATTAAATCTGCACTCGAGAAATCCAAAGTTCCGGTCGAAAAAATCTCAGATGTATACATGGGAAACGTATTGCAGGGTGGTGTTGGACAAGCACCAGCTCGACAAGCTGCTATCTTCGCTGGCCTCCCTTCATCAGTTGAAGCGACCACAATCAATAAGGTATGCGCATCTGGAATGAAAGCCGTTGTGTTAGCTGCACAAAACATTCAACTTGGTCTCGCAGAAGCGCAGATTGCGGGAGGAATGGAAAACATGTCTCGAGTACCATATTATTATCCTCGAGCTAGCAGTCTTCCTCCATTCGGAAATGTGCAAGCTGAAGACGGGCTCATCAAAGACGGCCTATGGGATGTTTACAACCAATTTCACATGGGTGTATGCGCAGAAACCACAGCAAAGAAGTATGAAATTACACGAGAACAACAAGACGAATACGCTATCCAATCATATAAACGGGCGCAAGAAGCATGGAAAGTCGGCGCATTCAAAGAGGAGATTGCCCCGGTAACCGTAAAGGGACGAAAGGGCGACACTATCATCGATACAGATGAGGGTTACCTGGATGTCAAATTCGACAAAGTTTCTTCATTAAAACCAGCATTTGTTAGAGATGGTAGTGGAACAATTACCGCTGCCAATGCTTCGACCTTTAATGACGGCGCTAGCGCATTGGTATTGGGAAACAAAGCCATTGCACAACAGTATGGAACCGGATCGAGAGTATTAGCAAGAATTTGTGGCTCTGCAGATGCTGCAATTGATCCAATTGATTTCCCAGTAGCTCCCGCCAAAGCAGTGCCACTTGCTCTAGAACGAGCTGGAATCAAGAAGGAAGATGTAGCAATTTGGGAGTTCAACGAGGCATTCGCAGCCGTTATCAAGGCAAATGAAAAGGTTTGTCCCACCCGATCGGATTGATCAATGAAAATACTTACACAATCTAGATCCTCGGACTTGAGAACGCAAAAGTTAATCTACTTGGTGGAGCAATCTCACTTGGCCATGCTCTAGGAAGTTCGGGTTCACGAATTCTCACAACATTATTGCATCAATTAAAAGTCGGAGAATATGGTGTTGCAGCGATTTGCAATGGTGGTGGTGCGGCGACGGCGATCGTCGTACAGAGAATTGATAGCGTATAATTATGATTTATAATGTTTGGACTAGTTCTAGGTCCGGGATTAGGTAATCGAAATCAAAAGAATTCATTAATTTATCACAACTCATTTTCATCTCATGGGGAATATTTCAATATCAAAATAAAAGATGAAACACAAACGACATCGGAACCAAAGTTCTAAAGCTGCCCAGTCCTTTCCCGCTTACCTCTTTATGGAAAGGGGGGCATTTTTCACATGTCAACGGAAGGAACCGAGATCCTGGAAACTCTATCCCACTTCGCTCGTGACATCATCGTCGCGATCAATGCGGGTGTTTGGTTTCAACATCTGATTTCTTTCAAAGATGCGCAATTCATTCATTGATCCTGCAATCGACATTCCTTTCACCCAATAGAAAATACAACTCGGTAGACTACGCAATTGCGATCGGAGAGTGAACAAATTCAATCAAAATGGATAATCCAAGTAAGTTCAAGATACAAAATTGAAGGGAACTTATCCTCACGCTGGGAGGATCGCAATAGCACCTCGAATCCCCATATTACCCTCTTGTGCCTTCTCTCCCTTCATATCACTCACTGTTCCCTTGAACAACTTACTAATCATTAAATTTAGAATCACAAATTACATCTCTGGTCCACACCCTCTGTTCCGGGGCACCCTCCGCCCAACAAAAAGCTCTACAACAGTATTTTACCCCCGACGCATCGTTCTCGCATCCGCTGTGCTCGGTACCTTCTTTCTCTTCTGTTCGACTGCCTGTGGTTGGAGAGGTCAATAGTAGATGGGTACTGGGGTGTGTGTATAAATGGTATAAGGTGCTGAGTCCAAGGATTGTGGTAGGAATGGACAGAGTTGGTGAGTTTTCTCATGATTTATGATTGACATGGAGCGGAAAGGAATGGTAGACTGGGGAAAGGGAGGAGAAGGGAAATGGGGATGTGGAGGAGTTCAAGGATAGAGGAATTGATGGGATTGAACTAAGTGATGTAATTTGGAGCCATTGCTAATCTTTATCAACTCTAGAATATAACTCAGAAACGCAAACTCTCTTTCTCCAACTCCATCAACAATTCCACCTCTTCTTCCTTCCATTTTTCTATCCAACAGTATACCTAACCACAATCCTTTATCTCTCCCCCACCAAAGAATCTTCTGAAACCAGCGCCTCAGCATCCGAAACCAGATATCTTATAAAGCACCAAGAAGATCTCTATCAATCTGCAGAACTCGTGAAGTTTTTCTGGCCGGGAGGAACACAAATTATTAGCCTTTGGAGATTGGTTGCGACATTGTTATGTATAGTAGGGGCGATGATGTTTGCGCCGATGACGTGGATGGAGGAGTGGGGATGGTTTGGCAATGGGATGGATGTGAAGAGGGGCAAGAATGAAGATGGAAAGGGGCACGAGACATGTGGTCGCGAGACTAATGGGGTGAATGGTTCGAGGAGAGAGAAGAGGAGGAAAACTATTAGTGGGTCCGGGGGGAAGAATAGATAGGATGATTTGGTTAAGATTAAAATTGTATATTTTTCGGGAAGGATTGAATGTAGTTTTGGGATATGTTTGTTTGAATATGGTTCTATTGCTAATTTTACAATAAGAATAATTTTGTTGCATATCTGAAAATTAATAATTTTGAGCTTGCTCACGCACGGTAGCAAAGAGCGGAGAAATTCAGAAAAGTTCCTCTATCGACGTACGAGGATAAAATTTCAGATATGCAACAAAACTCCCTTCAATACTGAAATCGGAAACTCGTTTTGAGGTCCATACGAAAGACAAACTGGGAATGTAGTGCTGGAAGGATAAGTGAATTAATAGGCAAACGAGTAAGTATATTCGTACCTAGATAGATAGAGGCTTCTGAATATAGTGTCAAGAATAGGCTATTACTATTACAACTCATGCACAGAAGATGGTAGGAAGCCAAAACAATGCATGCTGAGCTTTCAATTAGATTTGCTATATAAATATACTAGGTAGATATGCGATAGTAGTATACATTCTGCTGTTTTCTCGTATTCTTCTGACATTTTGTTACTTTTTTTTTGGTTAATGATGATAGCATGTATTCCGGAAGAGATCTTCTCATGAGCACCACTGCTAAATGATGCACCTTTTCTTTTCGTCGGTGATCAGTTGGATCTCCATAACCCTGTAAGACTTTGGTGTATCGTGGATGGTGATGTGTTTTGATAGATAAATTTGGGAGAGACTCTGGTGGGTCCGACTGGAGAGACTAGATGTTGAAGATTGACAGACTTTAAGATGTGAAGTGTTGGTCGTGAAGAGAGAATGAGATATCAATTTGCTAGAGAGCAAATACTGCTTTGAGATGCATATTAAAAAGGTCAATGTAAGTGAAATTTCGAACTGGAATCGGCGGTACACTGCGAGCAGTATCAATGACCCAATGTCGTTTTGTATGTTAAGAACATAGTCGCTACGTATCGAATGGCCGGAAATGATGTGAAGATGGTGAAAAAATCTGATAGTAGGCGGTAATAGCCATTAGGCTGTATGTTGAAATTCAGATTTGTAAGGACTGGAAGTTGAAGGAGCTGATTTTGGCAAGTGATATTCCATCCGACGTCGCTTTGTGCATCGAGCGTTCGAAAATTACACGAGGGTGGCGAAGGAAATAAATTGCTCATTAAGCTCTAGATAGTGCAAACCAAAATCCACGACGAAAGCTTGTTTCAAACATCTAGCTAGAAAATGAGGTCTCTGGGAATAACTGAGTCGTCTCAGTGAATAAATTCATAAATTTTTCACGACGTTCAGGAGACATTGAAGGACCAACAGCAATGGTATTGAACTGCGATGAGGCTAGCTGGTAGCTTCATCTTTTTGTTATAGAAATGCACATTCATCTTCTTGAATGGAATCCAGTTGATGAACTTGTTCTAACTTCCAACGACGCATCGCTTCTTTGTGTTCCCGTCGCAACATTTGAGATGGCTGGAGAGGTATGTGCGTCTGAATTAGTGAATTTTGTTCTTCAGCCCTTGGTTTGATACCCCTGCATAGTCTTCGTCTACGAGTCGGAGCTTCTGGCAGTTGAGACTCCGCAGCTTCATCTCGTTGACTGGGAGGTGGTTGGTTGGCTTTTCGTAACTTCCAGCGACGTAGCGCTTCTGTTTCCCGTCGTAAAGTTTGAGGTGAACGGCGGAGTCCATGAGCTTTCATTGGGGGATTGTGTTCTTCAGTCATTGATTTAATGCCCCTGTATAGTCTCCGTCTACGAGCCAGAGATTCAGGTCGTCGAGCCTTAGCAAGTTTACGCTGTCGCGACTTCCAAGCGCTAACTTTGTTTCGATAGTATTTTCGTAGCTTATCATATCGGCTGAACTTCCGCAATCTTAATACAAACGGGACGATGTATGTATCTCTGTAAATTTGGTTTCGACGTTCAATTTCCAATTCCGAATATTCTGACATAGCTGCAGTTGTTTTGTATAAGAGGCTTTGATACCTAGGCTGAGTATTCAGAATGAATAGGGAAATTAGCGTCCGATTGCAGTCAAAGGGTTCAAACAACCGATTGTGGTTTAAATCGATCGATATAATACTATTTGGGTTCAAGTTAACAGGGAAGCCTGCAGATGAAACGAATCAAGTTGTGAACCTACAAGTACCGATATTCGATGAGATACGTGTCAAAATGATATCGGCAAGTATTTTATCAAATTATTCGGTAAATTGGATGTAGATGTATTGCTATATCAAGGGCGAGATATAAATATCGATATTTGGAACGATGATGACTATTTCAGTGGCAGTGACGATTGTAATAAGGAGATGAAGATAGAAATAAGAAAACTTTTGTGATAAAAGACTTCTACGGAGTTTCGGTACTATATATCTCGTTGGACTGATCTAAGGGTGTCACTATGGCAAGCTTCAGTATGGAGAGCAGAAGAAGGCGCTAGCCTGATCAGCATATAACGTATGATTAGATCGGTTCTAGGCCCTTAGGGGTATGGTTGGCAAACTGGTAGCTTAATCCATCATATTGAAATCCATTTTTCTAGAGCTAATGTGTAAGCTGGAAGTGACTGGATGCAGTGCAATCTTCATTAGTCAAGGTTTTATGGTTAGTCAGTGCGATTGGCGATCTTGGAATGCAGTTGACAACTGCTAATTGAAATTTGTATATCTTCTCTTGCTTTTCACTCGTTCTTACGTTTTGTGGATGACGATTACATGGACTAGCGAGTGATAAGGAGAAAATATTGCAGATACGTTTCTCAAGTCTGAAGGAAGTATAACACTGGTTCTCAGTGCCCACTATCACAAGGAAGTTTCAAGTGTCAGAGTTTCAGTCTAGTCGCATTAGAGGAAAAAAACAGTCGCCTGAAGATGCGCGATGCTTGAATCTGGGGCTTGGCTCTTTTTAAACCAACTATTTTCCTAGTGGTTCCATCCAAGTACAGTGAAAATTGATCGTCGCCGTGAGTCCATGTTGTGATGCTCCATTGTGGGCTCTTATAGAGGACGTATTTAAAAATGATTACTCGAATTTCAGACGAAACCTTGAGAAGATGAGATATTGTGTTCTTAGTCTCTCTGATGAGATACAGTGTAACCAAGCATCCCTGCTTTATATCTGTCAAGGTACATGTAGTGATTGGTGATGGCGTTTGATTCGAGGTAAAGCAAAAGATCTGTGCGCTTTTCGTTCATGCAGCCCTAAATTAAGCTTAATTCTCACGCGAGTGGGAAGGCAATTGATAGGCACTGGCAAAAACAGCTTGAAGGTGGATCTTTTCATCCTTCTCAAATTCAATAAGTACTATTTATCTCGACATAAATTTCGATTATAGAAAGTCTATCATACAATCAATCATTGGAAACGGAAATTACTAGCAACTTGTCAATGTGACGTGATTCTGACCAAGCTCAAACCCGACTAGTTTGGCTACCCAGCCAAAGGTTCTACCTAGAATTCAAGATATCTCAGATAGCCCGGTGGCATGATAGACTAGACCTTTGCAAGGTCTCTCAATAGATCTTGATTTCTCTTGTGGCTACTAAGTGAGACATTTCAATGATATCGCGAACCCAGGTAAACGCATGAGCTCAACCTTATACCTCTCCAATGATGATGCGCGTGACTCTACATTCGTAATAGCACGGGTGGTACTTGAACCTGCACTCATTAGCTGGGCAATATTTTCTTGCTGTTAGAAATTGAGTTTTTGAGATATCATTCCAACAGATTTAACACCAAGGTGCCGAAATCACACACAACTCGTGACGCGTTCTGCACATCGCGGATGCAAAATCGTCGTTATACAGACCAAAGGATTTTGCTATAGTACACTGGGAATTATCATGGTATTCTATTGTTTCGAGTGATCAATGTCATAACTTGATTGATGGATTGGGAAATGCGCTTTGATAGGACTGATTGATTGATTAAAAAAGAAACTCTGGGAAAGAAGATTTGGAGGAGTTCGTGCTTGCTTCTTGCTTTTCATTGGAACCGAATACTGGTATAAAGTTATCAAGACTCAAAACCTGTAGCTCGTTCCATACACGCTAAAGCACCACTGATCAACTTTCTCGTCTCTCGATCGCCATCGGCATTCCTCAAGCCTTCTCTCCAGATATCCCATCTATCCCGACTATACCCGATCCATCCCTTCTTCTCATACAAGTCCCCACCAGCTCCAGTCCTGTCTGGCATACTTTTCTCATTGACGACATGTAACCGCAGTTTCTCGGCTGCAAATATAAGCCACCAACATGCCACCCGAATTGCCAAATCCTTACTATTTCCCCCTTTGTTCTCAAATGCATCGCGAAACACCCACAATGCAAAAAGTGAGAAATCAAGGGGTTCAAATTCATGAACTCCAATGCTGACCTTACTTGTTGCTAAAAGTTGCGCTAGAAATGCGTTTTTGTTTTCATACCAAGTCTTTTCCCTGTCTGTCAATGTGGAGGAATATGGATCTTCGTGGGAAGTTAATTTCTGAGGAAAATGATCAGAAATGAGAAGGTAAATAACGAACCAGTGTTGAAAATCTCACGAGCCTCCCACCCGAAGCCTGGCAACTGTCTCCATAATTCCATGTCATAATACTTCAAAACTTTCGACTGACTCGTGTCTCTGTCTACAACTTCAATCTTCTGAAGACCAAGGATGAACTCGATTAGTCTAGATTGTTGATCAGGTGATGTACGAGCGACGAGTACAAAAATTGCACACCATGTGTCATAAGGGTGATCTCTGAGCAGGTCGGATCCATTCGCGGGGTATGTCTTGTCATTTTCCCAGATTTTTTTCTTTGCATTAGAAATTGTGTTCGAAGTGATAGCCGCCGAATGGGCATCGAGAGCGGAAGACACATTGGAGGATGGGTCTTCTTTGAGAGGTAGAAGAAGTACAAATTGAGGAGTTTTTTCAATGTGAGCAATACTTTTCAACTTGTTCGCTTCATCTGCCATCATTCTTTTTTGCTTGCGGGATCTAGGCAATTTCGTATAGAAAATTTATGAGTTGATTGCAACGTACAGAACTGAAAAAATGATAGACCTGATCTGATTTCAGGATCCCATATACGAGACACGTGACATCTAATCTTCTATCTACCACACCAAGCTATATCAGTTCATAGCTCAAATATCTGCCAGATGTAGCAAGCGTTCCATTGTGACAGGGGAATGGCAAACGTTCGAATTGCTTTTGCTACCAACCCTGAAGGAGAAGAATAAACGAAGGGAAACACAGAGTTTATCTTTAAGTACAGAGCATTCTTAGTCCAATCGTTGCTTCTTCGACAGAGCGTTCCAAAAGTCGCGTCACACACAGAATCAATGGATTCGTGGCAGATGGAAGGTCGAGAAGAAATGCCAAATCTGGCATAAAACATATTGCGAATCACTGGTCAATGTCAAGTCGAGGTAATTTGCTTTAGAAATAGTAAGTTAATCGCATCTCCCCACCATATAAGTAGGTAACTAGGCTTTAGCTGTAAAAAAAACTCTCGTCTCATCGTTATCATCAGCAAAACAACTTCTCCGACAATCCAACTTTCAGAAAACATTACAGTCTTTGCGCCAGCGGCTCAGGTGAAAAAAAGGAAAAAGAAAAATTCTAATGTTCAAATGCTATCAATTCTATTTGCAGACATCTTGAGCAAAAATTACCCTTTTCGGGCAGTCTTTAACCCAGAAGATGCATTATTCACTTACAAAGGGACATTCCACTTCTACGTTTTTACTATTCTCATGACTATTCAACATTCAATCAAATTTATGATGGTGTTTTCTCAGCAGATTGAATCTGGCGCATGCATGGCATCCATTCAAGTTATATACTTTTTTCCTTGGCAAGACCTGTGCTTCAGGAACCATCTAATCCCGCTACAAGGAATAGAGAATTTCTAGAGCATGGCAAATAAACAGACTTCCAGCTTCTCAGCCATATCAACTCTATGCTTACAATTGACAAGTAATATTTTAATCTGCTAAAAGATCATATCTTGAATGACACAATAAGAATGGGTCATCTTCTCCGCAAACTTTTCCTTTGCCCAGAATCTAGATTCATCACCGCCTACACTGCCATCTTCATGTTCCATCTCGCCATCAAACCTGGAGTTACGACCACAATGTGTGGTTTAAAAGCGCTCGAACCTCAGGCGCCTTTCACGGGAGACGATGCCCCCCGGTCAAATCTTCCGTGCTCCAGAGATGGAGCTGTGAGACCGAAGCACAGTCATCTAGAAATTGAAATTGTATCCAGAGACTGGAAAGAGCCGGCATGGATATTTCAGCTGCCGGTACGGTTTGTAGGGCCGAGGAAGAAATATGGAAAGGGTTGAAGGTTGCGCATCAAGTAGTAGAAAGAAAGTGATGGAGATGGTGAGATTGAAAGCTGTGTTGGTTGGCTTCTGCTTTGCTTGGCTGAGTAAAGTGCGATGGGATATGAATGTATCTGGTGAGGGCTGGTTGAGAGACAGGACAGGAGATGAGATATTAGACATTGGAAGAGTGTGGTCTGGAAACCAAGAATCTGAGCAATCTTGGAGAATTTAATTAAAAATGATTCTAAATGATTGGGTAGCCCTGATAAGTTTATTCCAATATCAATCCGGGGATTGGGTATAAAGTTTCTCTATACTCAGGTATTCAATAGTGGATTGCACTTCGACAATGAAAATTCACTTGGGATTTAGCCAATCTGTATCTTGAATCATTGGAAAATGAAGGACATTTGATTTTTGAACGAGGAAATGACATTTAACAAAAGGTGATTCCTGGAAGTTTTTGGAATTTTTCTACAGTCCGGATTTGGTAGTCGCCCCGGCAAGCACGTTGGATTGGCATAAAATCAGGGATAATCAAGTATCGAAGTGTCTTTGAAAATATTCATGAGCGTCCCGTTCTTTCAGTCGTGAATGAACTACATGAAACAGTGTGAACATGGATGTAATTCGCTAAAGACGGCGTTGGCCCCTTTCTGTGCCCGGTTAGTTGTTAAAAGGAGAAGCCTCCGATATGAATCATGGTCAAATACTTGATACCATGGAATCAGTACAGCTTTTAATACGTTTCATACTTATTAGTGAATGAGTGGTTTTTCGATTATTTGAATGTCGCCTGAGGACTTGTGAATGTGAATATTTCCGGCTCCTTAAGCTGATGATCTTTATTTCCAAGCGACCCTTTTGATATAAATACTCTACAACGCCCCGGTTTCAATATGAAGATAAACAAGCATTTCATTTACTCAACAAAATTACTTGGAGGCTAGAATACTAGTAGAATCTTGGTTCAACATGGACAACCAGCACTGCTTACCCCGTCCTGTATATACCGTTAACCCTCCAACTTCCAACCCTCAGACCTTCCATGCTTTCGACGCCACCCGCTGGCTCTTCGACACACAACTACAATACACCCAATCCACCCACTACCAAAATCTCCTCTACCAGATATTCCACGCCTCCGATCACTGGTGGAACGAATTTCTCGCATTCTGCGATGTGTTTTTACAACCCAGATTCTCCCACTCGAACACATCTGTATGGAATTTCTACAGCACTCCACAAATCCGCGGAATGCGATCGGAGTATTTAACAGGAGGTCGGAGTTTCACAAACGAAACTGGAGAGATTTGTAACTGGTTGGCTTTTTGTCTTAGGGAGTTGAGAAATAATGACATTGAATGGAACTTAGAAGCTACAAGATCTTCATCGGGGACGAGGAGAGAGGAAGTTCGAAGTGGCAGACAAAATGAAACTTCGAGTGGAAGAAGAGAGAGAAGAGAGCGAGGTCAGGATGACCCTTATCCGTCGGTAGAATGGTGGTGGAATGAGGATGTTATAGAGTTTACCTTGAATTAGGAATAAGTCTCACAAGTGACGATGATAGATTAGTTTCAATTGGACTTTCATTGTCATGGTGGTAGCACTTTAGCCGGGGTGGATGAGTGGGATTTAGAAGGTAGTTCGGGGGTTCAGGTAGTGAGCCTTTAGACATCAGACATTAATATAATGAACGTTGATATTCAGGAATAATGGCTTGCATCGATGACGTCTTTAAGCCCCCCTTAAAGAAACTTGCACTCTGCACTTATGATATAGAATTCATTATGCATGTATCAAGGTTCTAGAAATTGATGTAGAAATAGACTTTCGACAAGCTTTATCTAATTTATCGGTACTGTGATATTCTCCCAAGGTTCCAGTACTGCTTCGGCGTTGACAGCCGAGTGTACAATAGTTGAACTTACAATGATACCTATCGTCGAAATAAATGAAGATCCCTAAAAAATCATCGCGGATTCACAGATCTGCCCCTATCAACAAGATCTTAGCAGCTCATTTGCCCCAATGACATACTTTCTATCCGCATTATTGAGGAATGAGCCAGCATGTGAAGTTTGGTTGCTGAATATGGATTTGATTATTCGTGTCATGATGCCATATCTACACCTCACTCGAGAGATGTTTAGATCCCATCACAATTTAAACTCCAGCAATATCGAGAATCCACTCCCGAAGAAGTCAATAAGATTCTATTAGTGGGAAGCCGTCGCGCATATCGATACAGATAAAGAGATTCATAACTACCGGCCCATATATACAAATCTCCATTCATATTATTGATATTTATAGATCGCAAAAAACCTCGGTTGCTTAACAGTAGACTTCAAAAATACAGTTCTGAATTATATAAAAAAAGAAAGAATGACTCGTGAATTCGTGAATATAGTACAGACCGCGTACTCTATATACATGATAATAACATGACTTCATCATCTCCTGGCCCGACTTTTTCCTAATCCCAATACCCAATTCATCGTTTCCCAAGCTTTTAAATACATCTCCACGTTGCGAATTCTTACAAGAATATGAGATTAAAATGAAAAAACCGTCCACCATACCTATCACTAAACGCCATGCCTTATTTCACCATCATGGTTCGCTTGGAAATACTGCATGCTCCTTGCCTATTCATCCTCCTTAACCCAATTAACAGCTCATTTCATCTGTTCCAAGATCTTAAGTTCCCGTTCCAAAGAAGTACTCATCGAGTAGATTGATCCCCGCTGGTCCACCACCTGCTCCGACACCCCCAACTGTCGTAACATCCCCCAAGTTCTCTCCACATCCCATATCAAATCCACTTAAATCCCAGTCATCTCCCCCCGATCCTTCTGCACCACCATAGCCCCCACCAGCGTAATTCAAAAAGCTTAATCCCGGTGCATTTTGAAAATCAAAATTATAGGCGTTGCTGTTGCTACCGTTTCCATTGGCAGGATCATATTGATACATGTCCGGATTTTGACTTTGGCCTGGAGCTGAGGTATATCCTTGCACTGGACTCTGCTGGTTCGGAAAAAGGTTTGGATCTAGGTTCATGTTGTTATCGAGATTACTAAATGGGGGCGAGATGGCAAAGTTTGGTGAATTGATTTGTGAAGAATTGGAATCATTTCTGTAGGTTTCAAATTCCGTCTTCACTGCGTTATTCGAGCCTGTGCCATTTCTCGAAGTTGGCCTTTCGTTCGCAAAATTATTTCTAGGTTGATTATTGACAGATGTCTCCCTAGAATGTCCTTTCGTGCCAATTGGAGGAGGCTGAGGAGTAAAAAGATCATTGAGGCCCATGTCGAACTGAGGCTTCGGGCGATTAGACTGTGGCGGTTTTCGAAGCCGAGAACTGTTGGCATTGAAGTAATCATCTGGCTGTGATTGTAGGTGATGTTGTCCACCAGTATGATGGGGACGTCTTGAATGAAGTCCCTGCTGAGCCCCGGAACCGAAACCAGTAGTAGACATGCACATCTGAACCGTGGCTTTGGACATGCGGTCAAAAGCATCTCGACATGCTTCAGCCGGAGGACATTTATCTATTAGATCCCCAAGGACAGACGTTGCGGCCAAAATTGTAAAGTCAACTTCATCCATTGTCTGAAATCACAATTAGTAACCATTTAAATGAATAAGATGAATATATGCAAACCTACCAGGCGACTTCTGACAACCTGAGAGTGCCAAATAGCATACAAGAATGAGATTCCAGCCATGAACAAATGATGTGTAGCCAGAAAAGTATAATTGACAAGTCGCACTCGATGCAACTGTCTATACAATCTCAGAACTCTCTGTCCCGCCTCGGCAACTTTCAAAAAGACCCTTTCCTCATCTTCTCTTAGCTCCACATTATGTATACTGGGACTTTCAACCTCTTCACTGGTGCTAAATTCTCCTTCAAACATTGGTGGCACACTCAAGCTTTGTCTATACAGCATAATAACACATTGCCAATAATTGAGCTCCAAAAAGTCTACTGAGAACTCTACACCCATATCCCGTTTGGTAGGAGCCGATGTTTTCCATTCCCAGAGGCGTTTGTCGATGTCAATACGCCAAGAACGGAAGCTATCGAATTTCACCAGGAAAGGAGATGGTAGTTGTGTATGCATGAAAGGATTGCGTAAATTTGCACCACCCGCTCGCGCATGCAATGCTTGTTGATGCTGCAATACCTGTAGAATTTCAGACTGTAGCAGTCTCAGGCGAAAGTAGTGATATGCCACATGTTTGTAACTTGATCCACCAACACCTGGGTCCTGCAGACCAGCAGGTGTGATATATTTGTCGTCGAGCAGTGAAGGAAATTCTGTTGTTACTACTTGATCGGTAATGCCAAATGGTCTTCCAACGCACGTGGAAACAAGTCGATCAAAGGAGTATGTGCACCACCACAGTCTTCTCCTATAATCTCGGATATATTCACGACGGCCTCGTTCTCGCATCGTACGCTCCCGATGTAATCTTGCAGTCTCCGCGTCTTCGTTCTTTACTCCAGGTACTTCCAATTTTGGAACTTCAATATCCTTTCCATCTTCATAATGCAGACCTAGATCAACTGCTAAGCGAACCGCTACTCCAATAATGTACCACAAACCAGGAGCCACAGGTCTCAATAACGCGAACCCCGCCAGGAGTAGAACAGCTTGGAGTTCCTCCAAACCGCCACCGAAACCATCAACTCTATCTACCGAAGAACTGAGGCATGCTTCGAGATGAACGATTGCTGAGGCGTGATATTCCTCAGGCTGGCTTTGTTTCCCACTGGCTGTACGCTTTGATTTGTCGCCATTAATTGTCTTTTCCGCCTCTTCTCGAGCGCCCGAATCACCAAGGAAAATTCCAGCGCCAATGGCGAACACAATGTTGAGCATATAGAGTTCTCGAGGAGTCCTAATTTTTGTATCCCCAGTCGCATATGCCTCCTCAAACATTTTCATGAATTCTCCTCGATGTAGTATAGGTATTTGAGGATTTGCATGCTCAAAATAGAAGTCCACCAATCTCTTTCCAACATCCTTATCAGGGAAAGGGGCTTGTTTAATGGTAGGTTTTGTATGTAAGCCAAAGAATGAATCACGCATCGAAGTCCCCCCTTGTGCGGCAGCTTTCGAATTTCCTGCTGGTCGTGAAGGCCTCACACCACTATGATCACTAGCAGCACCGGAAACTGAAGATCTCACTGCTGCAAACACCACTCTTGCGAATGATATGCCGGATGTGGAGCCCAAGTATCTCTTATCTGAAGCTCCTTGGACGGAAACACTCTCAATATTTGACATCAATTTGTTCACCTTCTCAGATTCGTCCTGCCTCTTGTTCCATGTCGCCTCATCTTGTGCCTTCTTTCGCACAAGAGCCGTATCCCCATTGAATGCCGATCTGCCATCATCACTGGGAGTCTGCACTGCCGCAGGATCTGTCCCTGGGTTTGGAGAGTGTTCCAGAACTTCGGCTGGCGCAAATGGAATGCTGTTTTGTAGTAGCAAGGATTCGAGGTGTGCTGTCCTCGTCTCGAGATAGTACACATAACTGTTATAGTCAGGTATTAGCATTCAATATTCAATCACCAATTCTCATGAAAAGAAAAAGATAAGAAGATTCACCTCCTAGGGATTTCCCTCTTGGTGATCGGATCATAGCCCACACATTTATGCCCCGCCTTCTCGCAACTTGCACAACTGGGTAAATTCTGATCGCATTTATTCTTCCTCAATCGACATCTGTTACACGCGCTGACATTGCGAAAACTGCTACTCTGTCCCGCCTTACCACCAACAGTTGCCTCAGCCTTCACTAGTATTGGTTCCGCAGGTACAATTTCCTCTGCTACAATTTTTGGGCTATCATTCTTGACTAGCGGAGCAGATATACTAGGAGGCTCTGGAGGAGTTTGTCTTGCTCGTTTGTTCGGGTAATCACTTGCGCTCGTAGGCGGCGAGTGGGGGTTCATCGTTCTATCGTCTTCTCAATGTCGTCGGATGCGCATTCGTTGTGTCTTCCGCGCAATGGGAAAATATCGAGGATGAATTCTGTCGTTAAAATTGGAATCGCGCATGCGATTGAGTGTATTGGCCCTTAATTCCGTCTATTCTCTCTCATCCTGCTCTTTCTCAACCTCCGACTTTGCGATTGTGTAATGTTAAATTCCCACTCTCCAATACGATCGCTCCGTAATCTTTCCGGCCCTCTCGGCGAAAATGTCAGATGTTTTTGTTATCGCAGTTTCGAAAGAATGTTCCTTTCCAGTGTTCGAGAGATATTTTTGTATTAATGTAACATTATTGAACGAGAGCCGCCTCTTCCTCTAGAATATGCGTGGGGTTTACCTTTACCCGTGATTCAAAATGTACACACCTAGAGTAGATGCAAGAAAAATCCATGGATAGAACATTTCACGGTACCTAGGCTCAGGCTAGGGTCGATAATTCCACTCCAACTCAATGGCACTGATAGATAGATAGGCGATTGATGGAGCTGAATGATAAGAGCTTCGACCAATTGAATACCATCATCCACTGATTACTCCATACCTGGTTCATCTTATTTGTAGACGGAAGGTGGGTACGGAACTCTATCAGCACTGTTGACTCGATAGCATCGAGTAAAGCTTTGCTTTGCGGCGTGGGATATCTAATCAAGGATTACTTGCTTTCAGAGGGTAGTAAAAGGGGCATCACACTAAGTGGTCGGTAAAATTGATCATTGAAGTGAAGGACTGAATTACATATTTCATTTCAGACATTCATTCAATGTTTGTTCCAATCAAATTATTTGGAGGATTGATATATAAACAAGTAGCCCCCCATGTCATCGACAGGAATCATAAAACTACCTAAACGCCAGATAATATGCAAGCCAAGCCAACCGTTGATTCTTCCAAGTCAGCCGAAAAAATAATCTGCAATTGGAACCGCAGTCCGGCGGTCCATCCCTAGTAGGTAGTGCGATAATGATATTTCCCTTTTGTCGAAACTCCTACCGTCCTTGTAGTGCAAAGAACTAAATACCGTTTTTGCAAACGACCCAATTCTGTATAGCACCGTAACCCCAATTACGCCCAAAATAAAACCTAATATAAATACCATCACCGTGATGTATAACGCTCAAAGGCATGAAGGGATATCTAACGTCGAAATAAGAACCCTACGGAAATTGCCCAAGATGGCCCAAAATGATTTTTATACAGATGCCCTCCCGAAAGCAGTCTTCAAGAATAGAATTGTTCGAAAAGAAATCTCATAAGTCGTGAATGTGTAGGAAAGGTGACCGCAATGTCGTCTAATGTTCGACAATGATGTGTCTTGGCTCGGCGCCAGCGGCGATGCCAGTATCAGGAGCACAATGATCAAGCATTTCATCATCGAATGCTTGCTCATGGTCCTCTTCACTCTTCTCGTCAACATCCATTCTTCCTCCCTTGTCAGTCATGTAGAGACTGATAACAGCACCAATCATAGCAATGATAGCACTGCACCACCACGCAAGACCAGAGTAACCTAAGCTAGCACCAGCCGACAAGAGGAAACCTGAGACCGTCGGACCAAAGGCTCTAGAAATACTGGCAGTTGATGCTGCAACACCGTTGATGGTTCCCAACATCAGAAGCGACGGTGCCGAATTAGTCAACAGAATAGCATTGCTTGGATAAGTCATTGTCGAGAAAGTGCATTTCCAGATGACAACCGCATACAAACCAACCATTTTAAGATTCTCTGGAAGTAAGACCAAGTAGGGTGTTACAATATAGAGGATTGGATAAGAAATTGCCATGGTTCTGAACAAGTTCAAAGCTCCCAGTCGTCGAACAACGATTGGAAATAAGAAAATTGTAGCAATCATCGAATATAATCCTTGAACCGAAAGAACCACGCCGACATCTGAAGAGCTCATTCCATATGTACCGACGAACTTAAAGGGCAATTGAGGTTCTGGGAATGGTGGAGCATCGTCCTCTTTTTTGTAGGAAAGCATTGTTGGAAGCATGGAATCGAAAGTCATTGTGTGGCTGGAAATCTCGGGTCAGTTACTCAATTCGTATGGTCGTGCAGCTGGAAAAACGTGAAACAGGTGAACTTACTAAGCCAAGATACCATAACCGATAATATTGATGACGACCTGTCTCGTAAAAGCCTTCGTTGCTGCAGGTTTAGTTCTTGCAGGAACAACAAATTGATCATGTGCATTCAAATCCAGGGTTTCTTGCGGGTCCTTAGAAGTCACAGTCGACGTAAGAGTAGGTGACCCTTGGGTTGTTCGATATCCTGGCGGCTGATCCTCTGAATCACCATTCAACAACGAAAGTATCTCGTCAGACTCTGCTACCTTTTCGCATCGACTATTCTTTAATTCGGCGCATCGTGTGAATTTACTGAGAATCCATTTTCCTGCTTCTAATCCGGGATCCCGTCGGTATTTCTTCTCCGAGTGCGTTTCTTCCAAAAACAAGATTCCGACAATTACTCCGCAAGTTACCACGACTGTACAAACGAGATTGGGAAGTAAGTAAGGGAAATTTTCCCAAATCGATCCTTGCTGAAATGTTCCTGGCCAATTGACTACGGGTCTCGCCAGTGCACCTCCAAGGGACGGGCCTAATATGGATCTGCAGATTGTAACGTTAGTATAAAAATTGTTGAGAGCTGACAAGAGCTGACAGTTAGTTCGAACTCACCCGAGACACCAAACGAATGGCATGATTGTATATGCGCGAGCTATGACTTGTCAGAACGAGGCTCCGAAACCCAAAGTGATAGATCACTTACGCTGATGTTCTTTCACCGTCACCATCTCGGCCACAGTAGTCTGTAAAACGCCAATATTTCTAGAAAAAGTAATTCGTCAGAATTTATTGCCTCAAACATTAAAAAGGGGGGCGGAAGCATGCATCCATACCCGTTCAATAAACCACCCAGCGCGCGTGCCAACAATGCTGTTGGCAGATTGGGCGAGAATCCAAAGATGAGCATACTCAAAGCCGTACCCGCAAGCCCGGTAAGCAGAACTGGTTTTCGTCCGATTTTATCACTCAGTCGACCCCAAGCCACTCCAGACGAGAATTCTGCGAAAGCGAAAGCCGATGTGACCATGCCACAGTACATGAAGATTTGAGCATCGTTATCGGTAATGTGGAAATCTTTGACCATGAAATATATATAGGGGAAAATGCTCATGAAAGCAATGGGTTCGCAAATCCGACATAGTGCTAGAGTATGGATATCAGTGATTGTACAGTTGGAATAATTACTGCAATACTGCTGTGCAAGTCACAATGATAGTTACACAAACGTACCCAGGATTGTCATTTGCTTCGTGGGGAATGGAGGGGTCCGCCTCCGCGCTCCCGTCTGTCCTGCCGCGGATTGCATGTTCGCTACCTCTTCTGTAAAGCTTCGATAGGGAGTTGTAAGTTGAATTGGCTGTTTAGATAAGTATCGTAGTAGTTTTGATCGTTGGAAAGAAGTTGACGAGAATGTAAAATTTGGGGAAAAAGTCGGCGTTTCAAAAGGTGGAAGTATGTTTATATATTGTTCGATCCTTCCAAATATAATTTCTAGTTTTGCTTTATGTTGTGCAATCAAACTTTATATGATTGATTTGAGTAGATGCATGAGCAATATGTAGTTAGAGAAAAGCAAATACGTGCAGCAGGTCTTTGCTTTACTGTGAAAGAAGAAAAGAAAAGAGTTGTGGGATCGAAATGTTCAAAAAATCGATGAGTAGCAGGGCAAGAAATATGTAGCTGACCGCTGAATGGAGACCTTCAGAAGCATAATCAGACGTAGTGGGTAGTAGCGGCGCCGACTTTAATACATATCTGATTATGGTATTAACATTAAGCGGTGACGAACGAACTTGCTGTTATTACTGTCGTGGCTCATCCCTCCCTTGCTAAGGCCTGTTGAGCGAGCGAGCGTTGTCTCTATGGGGCAGCGCACATAGGTTTGGGCCTTCGAGCTAGAAGCCGTGTATGATTATGAGTGAGAACGACGGTACTACCGTACCCACACGTCCCGGCAATTGGCTCCGTGACCCGTTGGGCTAAAGATGAGGGAGAATTTAAAGAGAGAAGATTATTTAGAAATTATTGTTTGCAGGCAGCTCACATGGAGGAAACCCTGCCCTGTCACAACTTGGGTGGATTAGGTCTTGGGTTCAGTAGCGTCGTGGATCAGGGAAAAAAGGATAGTGACCATGGCTCGCTCGCAGGGGCTATGGCATTTCTTACTTGCGGCGGCGGTGTGAATGGTGGAGGAAAATGTGAAAGTTCGAAAATGCTTGGGCTTTGATGACACTACCATAGTACCATCATCATAACATGTTTTGTTTTGCTTCTGCTGGTGGAGTGTGAGTGTTGCGGTTATGCCAAAACAGGTATTAGATGCCATTTCTCTTCACACACACTAGGGCCCATTCTCTATAGACGCATTTTTAGAGCTTCTCTACTTAAGTTACATGGAGAGAATGACATGATGTTATCATTCCATCTATCCATCTGTTACATGCATTCTATTTATTGGGTGTGAAGATCACCCCGGAAAATACTTCGACAAGGCAGGGAATACAACCTGGATAGACATCATCAAGTGTGCTGTGCTACTTTCCTTTCTGTGGTCATGAACGGAAAGGTGTAAGTAATATTGTGTTGTATTATTCCAACTGCAGTCGATGTGCAAAAAGTAATGATACTCTAACCTTCAGCTTTTTCCCTCCCTCGTGTTCGCTTTGGGCATTCCGACTACTGCCAAGCCTTTTCCAAATTGAGTGATAGATGCGATGATTAAGCCCAGAAGAGCTTCATTTGGCTCATACGTCGGTAATCCATTTGCTGTAGAAGGCCAAACTTGGAATATACTTTATCATGGCCTTTCGAAAGCAAGAGGTCTGAGTGGTTAGTGCGTGTAATCACAGGTGCGGGGGTTGATTTCCAGGTTGATTTCCTTCCTCATCCAATTTTTAAGTCACAACAGAGGGCGCGCTGAACGGAAGCAACAGCCTTAACGTTCAACCCCACGACAGCTGATACCAAATGACATTCCAATGAGTCCAGGTGCTTCTTCATTCAAGGTTTCCTTCAGGGCTCAAGCTATTCCCTGCATGGCCTCCGTGTCATGTAAAGCAATATTAAAAGTTGGCTTACAATATGTGTTGCGGGCAGCTACATCATTCGCCGGCTTTCCACAGTTTCGTTGCATTTTCAAATTTCGATATCGTGAAGATTACAGTTGTCTATCATTCGGTTGCATCGCCGCTAGATACCACCCTACATCTCACCTAGAAGTTCCAAGGGCCTAAATGTCAGCAATTGTAGTCAAGGCGCAAAGAAAGGACTATTTCCGAAGATCAAATAAAAGCCAATGGTAGGATTACTATCGGTACGCACATCGGTTGCTATACCGTGACTTACAGCCTCTGATTCTGTAGCTCTTTCCATGGCGATTGCCCGCGAACAACAGATATATCCACAACAGCTCCATTATGGAAGTGGTCATGTTACATAGAGAATAGCAAAACTAGGATAAAGCATGGCTACCCTGCCTGCTGAAAAGATAGAGACTTGGTTTTGTCGTATCTAATTGGGATTTACTGGGGATCTTGTCCCGAGACCCAGAGCAGTGGAATATGCCCTGTATTAGCCCTGTATTCGACTCGGCCCTGTCGATTTCTAATCTTTTGTGCATCGCTAACTAACTTACTCGGATAAGATCTATTGATAGATTAGCAATTCGGCCAGGCGGCCTTGCAAATCAAAATGACTTACCTATAGTGTTTTCGATTCAAGATTTGATCATTACTAGTCAGGGGTATTTGACCCAAAGGAAATGGAAAAGACACAATAGAAAGATGATGGGATCCCCATGGATGATAATAGACGAAAAGAACAGGGTGAGAAAAGTATGGTAACACAAGAACTTACCCGGTAGCTATTCCTTGTAGTGCAGCTTTCCCGCTTTACTTGATCGGAGGGGGTTTTCGTATTTGTACTGTTGAAATGTAGCTTGTAAAGATACATGTCTTCACAAAGGGTACAGATGATCTGGTTTCGATCTCTAAGCAAATGTGGCAGGACGGGATAGGTTGAAGATAATTGTAGCAGCAGTAACGTAATGCTTAATATATTTAAGGTAACGATGATCTATCACCGAGTGCTATATGTATGTTTATATGCTACATATATGTATGTAGGTGTCCTCAAGCCTCTGTTGGTTCTTTGTTGGCTATAGTAAGCGTAAGCTGCGTTTAACAACTTCGAGAGAAGTCACTACTTAAAAATTGCAGGGATCCAGTGAGAAATTGGATTCCGGGTCACAAACTTACTTTTCTTAGCTCTCTTTATGTTACCCTATACAGCAAGTGGCAGAATTGTCAAAGGCTATTCGTGTAGATCGAACAAGCTGCGAGATGCAAGTAGCACGAAAGTAAACTCGGATTTATTTTCCGTCTTGCACTAAATACGTCAATTGTCGAAGCAACATCCATACAAGAATCTCCATCAATAGGTCAAGGATCGGGTCTCTCTAGGAAGACCGTTGGTGCCGCGGAATCGGGACACAGGAACATGGATTAGAGAAGAAATGAAAGCTTCCTCGAATGTTCCATTCCAAAGGAAATGAGCCTTAGCGCCTTCGCGTCCTTGGAAGTTTGTTTCGCATACGAAGATGGAGCCAAATGACAAGGTTATGCAGCTTAATTTTCAATGGGTCAAACAACTAGGGGAAATGAAAAATTGGATCGATTGGATTGGATCGAAGCCAACTCGCAGCAAGCCGAAAAAGCCATATGAAAGAAAACCGGTCCTTGCCACGTTTTGTTGTGGCACCCCATCTTCGATAATGACGATCATTATAGGGGGTGCCGTAGCTGGAAGGCTGGTAGAAGGGTTCAAAAAATTCCAAGGTCAGGCATGCTTTCCTTAGTGGAGCACCCTCAGCTACATTTTAAGATAAAAGGGGCTCAAGCAGAAGCAGTTTGTAACTAATTACTCTAGTAGCAAAGGCTAAAAGATGGTGTGCTTATTCCAAGATCAGAAAGCAGGCCAAGGCTGGTTGATTGGTATCAGAGAGCTTCGCGGAAGTTGTTCCTAGACCCGTAGCGAGTAAATCCGAACGAATGATGTTATGAATTCGATGGTTTGCCATCTAAAAAAACTTTCGAGTGGTGTGGTTCAATATTTGGCGTGGTCGTGCAAAAGTTTGAACTGTACCTATATCGGGCCATTCCTTAACGCTTACCGGCGCAGGATAAGTCTTCCGAACTTCCCATTCAGCTTTTTTTTCTTGGGTATGTGTTACACAAAAATCAAGATGGCCAGATTTTCTTACAGTATTCGCAATTTTGACGCCGAGGGGTTTAACGAAGCGATGAAGGGGTACAAAAGCCTCAGTAGACGCGTTGTATTCTAGAAGGAAAAAAAGGATCCGGTACTGGTTCTATGGATCTAATTATCGATCCATTCATACACATCATACACATTGCACTTTCGGTTTTTTTTTTTCTAACCCCAATGTCTCACAACTCCATTCATTTTTTCTTTTCACCTTCTTATATTCGTAAAGTATCGCCCAAGTTCCCAACAAACAACAACGCTGTACCCTGAATATACAGAATGATTCTCAGTTCCCACCCACATTCAATTCCCGAGAACAATATCTGTGTAACTAACTTTCTATTTATTTGAAAAGACCAATGAAATTGTTAATCTCGAATTGATACACCGCCAGTTGTAAGTTCTCGTTCCTGCGATAGTTTTCCTTTTTCCTCAAATCTCGATGTTGTTCAATAGATTCACGCCACAATCCAAGGGGTTGTTTGATTTGATGGTTGTATTGCTTCGCGGAATTTCGGATGTCGAATTCTGAGTGGTACTGTTGGTATATGCACTCATGTTTCTCAAGTACTCTATTTGCTCATGTTACGATTTGGAGGGGTCACAAGATTCTCGGAAACATCTATCCTGCATCGTTTGCTAAGTAATAATCCTGTGATTTTTCTTTTTTCGGGTGCAAAATGAAGATCCCGGAGACCCGCGGACACCACTTTTGGGAGACATTTTTGGATTGCGACCTTCTACAGACCTATATGACTGCTGCAATGTCGCGCACTACATGAGATGCATCTGAGATTTGTGGCGTGGTACTTAGGCTTTGAAGTCAAAATCTTACTATCCACTCAAAGATCTTCATGTGTCCTTATTTCTTGCCCATTGAAGAAAGTATTCCGATGGTTGAGACTCCGGACAGATTTTAAAAAAATCATTCCATGGGTTTGGGAAGTCATCCGGCGCATCGAACATGCATTGCAGCGGCTACGCACATTGCAGCCCAGTCATATATCAGCAGTACCGAAAAATTCTATCAGTGGCTCGTGATACGTCAAAGTACCATTGACCGTCCTCGATCTTGACTGAATAGATTTGCGGCACTGCGTCGAGATGCGGCATCAGGAGACAATTCTCCAGCCAATTAGACCCCTCAAGTATCTGACGGCATGGGTTGGTTAATGTGCTCGTTTGGGCGCTCGCTATAACATGTAGCGATGCTGTACCCAAAACGTATCTTTTGTACGTATACTTTGAAAAGTACACACATTTCAATCTCTACAAAGTTGATGGCTTGCAGATGCGAGATGCACCGTTACCAACTTCAAAATTACACTGCATCTACCCATGTAGCCCTGCATATGCATCGAAGGTTACTCCTTCTCCGTTCTCTCTTCAATCCCGTATCACAACCACGCATTTAGACTATACTGGCCAGTATTAGTACTAAAAACGGGGGTTTTGGACCACGAGGTGTACAACGTTGGGCGCCATTTCCTATAGCACTATAAGCAGTAAGGTTTTGACAAGCCACTTACAGCTATGTGTCGGCTTAGAGCGGGTTCTAACCCCACCCACATGGAACGATTCCTTCGTACCGGGTAACGTTCTCATAGTACTCCTTCTGATGCATTCATGGTCAGACGGGTCGCTTGCTGGGTGTATCATAGCAGATACCTTGAAGTGGAAGTCTCCTCGCTTCGCCAGGTCCATATCCGGAGTCCTGGCATGAGGATATTCCAAACGCAAGTTACTGTTACGGCGGAAAGGCACAGCCTTACAGAAAATCCCTGAACAGACCGCACGTCATGCATAGGTTACTTACTGATACCGAGTTTTATCCAAGAACTTGAACCAATCATAGCTTGATCGCAGGGACTGCGCCCTTCTCACCGAGTTCTTGACCGCACTCACGTCTCAGTGCCTTACTCAAACTTTAATATTGCCCCCTACTAAGTGAGTGGGGGTATGATATGTTGTGTTTCATGGGCAGATTTCAGTCTCTATGATGGTTCGGAAGATGATCCCATCTTCCCCATCGAAAGATAAATTCGTATGACCGCCCAAGACAAAATGTATGTACCCAATCTGACTGATGCAGCTATTGACTGGTAACGGGATCCCTTGGAGATTCTTAATCTGGTATCACACGATAAATCATACGTAGAAGATTTCTCCCGCACCCAAGCATCTTACAACACTTCTCGATGAATGAGAATCGAATCCATTGGGGAAACGGACGAGAATGGATACAGATTGAGGATCATATGATTTTCACCCAAAATCTGCAAAGCTGAGCACATCAGCATAACAGCGATTTAAGGCTTTCGCTCTGCATGAAGGATGCCCATCATATCACATTCGAATTCTCAGATCCCTTGTATATAACGTTGAAGTCCATGCAATAATGATAGAATTGGGCAATATCGGAATTGCTGCGGTACACCGGCTATGTATGAAAATCCACAACCAACGGAATAATAAAATGGCTTCCTGGGGGTAAATTTCCGACGGCTCTATCCCTTCCACTTTCCTCGACTTCGGAATAGACGGTTGACGTAGTATTGGATTGTAATCTTTCCGAAGTATTGTAAGCAAGATTCGATTAGGAATAACAGAAGCCCTTAAACCTATGTTCATATCACGTGACCTTGGCATCAGTAGCTTTGAATAAGCAAGTCTATAGCAGCCTGAGGCAAAGTCCGAAATACGGATTGACATCGGATCGCCTTACCCTTGAAAGGGCTGCATCATCCAGCATCTGGCGGGGCAATCATAAGCCTGGAACCACCAAAAGAGTCATAGAAATCACACCAAGACACCAGGATTGATCAATATTTCTTCATATTACCCTCACAAGAAAATCTTTTCCATAATCAATCACATCATCCAATATTGATAAATACCCGATCCCTTCATCGGCTCGTTCCTTTCAATAGTTGAGGGCCGGTCCATCACAACGGTAACTAAATCAGTAAGCCGAATAACTAGCACACACCAGTCAATATGGGTAAAAAGCAAGCTGCTGGAGAGAATAGCAGAAAGGCGGCAGGAAACGCCAAGAAAGCTGAAGTTGCTGCGTCAAAAGCGGCAGTTGAGAAAAATAAAAAGGATCAAGCAGAGTCAGAAGAATGGTCCAAGGGAGCAAAGAGCAATGCAAAGGCGTGAGTCCGAATGGTTGATTTCAGCTTTTGCTACCCCGCATATCACCCGACCAATTTGCTAACGTAGTATCGAACAACAGTGAAGCTGCAGCGCTCAAACAAGCCGAGTTGAATCGGAAGAAAGCAGAAAAAGAAGCATTGTTGAAGGCTGAGGAAGCTGCTGCTCCCTCAGGTCCGAAGAACTCGAAGAAAGCCGAAAAGAAGCCTGCCGTTAAAAGAGGCCTCGACCTATCACAAATTGACGACTCCCCTACTAGTGCTAGTCCATCATCAGCTCTCAATGCTTCCAACATTGATGATGCGTTGTATGCGCTGGCCTTGACATCAAATACGAAGGAAAAGGTCGATAGGCATCCAGAAAGGAGATTCAAGGCTGCTTATGCAGAATTTGAAGAGAGGAGGTTGCAAGAAATGGATAACGATGGTAGTGGAAACGGGCTGAGAAAGAACCAAAAACAAGAGAGAATCAGGAAAGAGTTCGAAAAGAGTCCTTTGAATCCTTATAACCAGATCACTGGAAGATATGATTCAACCAAGGGTGAGTTAGCAGAGATTTTGCAAAATGTACAAGCTGGTGTAGAGTCGAGGTTGGCAGGCAACTAGATCACTATAAGCTTTGTGCTTGCTAGTGTGTGCGGCCATTTGCTACATCTCGTTGGCATACATGACTGTTTGCGAGTCTGGGGGTGAAGGGGGGTTGACGATTGAAACGATACCATTATTGCAAGAAAGCACTCAGTAACGATAGAGAATGAATGAATGACATCCATGATTGAAGGCAAAGTTCAACTCGTGCGAATAATCTACTCGAACCAAAATTTGGTCCAAGAATCATGTATAAATGGCATTGACGATGTTTCATGAGCCTACCTATGATTCATGAATAGATTCCCGAACATTCGGGATACCTACTGCGTACATAGGTAAGGCAATAACTTCACCGCTTTTACATCATCCCCAAGCTCTGCATCACAATCACAAGCCAAACATAAACACAAACATAGACATAGTCATAGTCAAAGTCAAGTGTAACAACAATAACGATGGCGCCACAACGATTATCAACTTTATCTACTGTTCGAAAGCAGCATTTACTCGTAGAATTGTGCGTCTCAATCCAATCTTCTCCTCAACAACCAAGTATATTACCATGCTGATGAGAGATCCACCAATATGCAGTTCAAGTCTAAAATACGCATGTCCACATGGCGTGTTCATGAGCCTCACACCTGGCGACCCCACCCTCTGGTCTGGTGTCCTATTCGTGCGGAAAGGTACCTTTGGATCTCATTGAATGCTCTGTCATCCCATGCATCTCCCGTCCGCGAACGCGGGCTCCATATAGCCAAACTATCACGTATCGACATCTATGACTTCAACTAATTCGTCTTGATCTGTCTTATTCTAGGTCCCTATGCGCCTTCAATCCTGCGCTTCCAGATTTCGTTTCCACCTCAGTATCCTGCTCTGCCGCCTCTAGTAACTTTCTCGACGGATATCTTTCACCCGCTGATTACGCCGCTTACAACTTACATGTACAGTACGGACACACAGTCTGACGGTACAGTGAGCGCGACAGATGAGGAGAGATTACCTCCTGGGGGTTTCTCACTGAGAGAAGGGTTCCCGGCATGGTTTGGAAGAACAAGTAGAAAAGGCGCAGAGCAAGGAACTCCCACAAAGGCCGGTGGAAGTACAGCTGAGAGTGAAGCTATGAGTAGCCCAGGAAGTGGTATTTATTCACTGGGGAAAACTGCAGATGGTGTCAGGGTTGGGGTTTATGAAGTATTGAGATATATCCGGAGGACGTTCGACGATGAACTCGTGCTAGACAAGGTACCTTTGGAAGCAGCTGGTAACCCCGGCGCGTGGCACGCGTGGAAATCGTATCGCATAAAGATAGGCAAGATGACTGCAGAAAAGAAAGACTCCGATTTGAAGGATCCGACATCACCAGTAGTAGCGCGCGCACCAGGAGAATGGAATTGGGATGGTGTGTGGGAAACGAGAGTCAAGAAGGGTGTAGAGGCCAGTACCGCCGAGACAGTCTTATACGGTTTAGGAGCTGATGATTTGATACAATTTCTCAATTTTGACAAGGAGAAGGTTGAACAAATCAGAGAGCAGATTAAAGTGAGTGCGGATACTTTGGAACCACAGCGGAGAAGCGTGGTATGATACCTGAGGGAATCCTGGACATTTCGGCATTTTTTACAGTTCAGCATATCCTACGGACTATTCTTTCTAGCATTGATACCCCCGTTCACACAATATAAGCTTTAATTCTCCTTCCGATCTTCACATGCATTGGCGCTTGTGTTGCGCAAGAAAAATGTCCGATGTCTTCAATGTTGTGCATTTTCATGATCATTGAATGATCGCCTTCACGTAACCTAGTAGCGATGCTCGTCATTAGGGGCACATTAACATCTAGGGTTCGATCCTCCGGGAGGAATGATCGACGTCACATACAAAGTGGTCAGACTTCTACATCTTTATCTTCGATCCCCGAAGGATCGCAGGCGGTCTGGATTTAGTCACGGGCTATCAGTTCAATGAAGAAAGTTGTTTTATGTTCTTGTTTTATTGGATTGTATCATCCATTTTAAGTGTGTGCTTTGAGTGTTGTGAGCTTTCTTGGGGAGAGAGTAAAAGTAGGGATTTCAGTAGACCATCGAGTCGGTTCTTTGCGAGTCGTCTGGATGGACTTTTCATAGCTTGTTCCCTGAATTATACATTGTGAGTAATGGGAAGTTGCCTGTTAGTAAAGCGTTATCATACAGTTTTCGTTTCAGTCAAACATTGTTCATTGGAATGGTCATTGGTTTCTTAATCTCTACCAAAAGACTCGATATATCAATTTTCGAATACTGATCTGAATTTCTTCTTCAAGTTTATTTCTGAAAGTTCCCGAAATATGCAGGCCACCTTCATGCACGATTCCCTACAGTTTAATCTTCGAATGTCCCATGGTGGTAATACAATTCTGGCGGCTTTTTTGTGTGTGTTCTTGGACAGGATTCTTTCTCTTGAAAAAGAGTGTATACTCTAGCTTGTTGATCTCTTAAATTTTAGAGATCTTCGTCTACTGAGTTTTGACATATAGGGCTATTATAGTCTCACCTACGTCTTGAGACAAACCTATTTTTACACTGCATAGAAGTAAACGCTTACAAGTTTCGTCCCGTCGTGGGAATCATTGCCTTTTAGTTCCACAGGATGAGCAATTAATCACTGTACATTTCTTCTGACGGTTCTTCAATTTTCGATCTCATGTAAACCTTTTTGCCACATCCCTGGTGCTTTGGGGTTTGAGAAAATCTGGCACTTGAATGTCCTATTCATGTTCGTTCACTTGAATATTGAAATTCTCGAGGTCTCCGAGAACTTTGATTTAGTGACATTCTATATCCCACATGATCTTTCCCAAAAGATCGACATATCGCTCTTACCCAGAGCTCCCGTAAGACAAACATACCTGCCTTTTCAGTTTCGTGTAGTATTGTCGGAGGCAATCTTCTCAATCTTAAAAAAATTCTTGTTATCTTCAATGACTTTATTGCTTCAATCTTTTTTGGCTATGATTACAGAATCTTATTCTCCTATTGGCGCACTTATAATAGTACCAATTATTATCCTATTGTCCGTTGTATTCATTGCATTGAAAGCAAGTAGTATTTGGAGGTGGATCTTTAACTGTTGCCACCGGCCTGGGAATACTTTTCATCGTTCCAGATTGTACCGGAGATTCAGAACTCGACACTCAAGTCTCGAAGATACCTACGACGGCGCCTGGAGCGATTTAAAAACTGCACGGTCAGGTGGTTCTAGCTTCGTCAGTAGAGCATCCAGGTTGGGCACTTTCATGAATCTATCTTCGGAGACACGTTCAGCAACCTCAATATGGCACACTCCATCTCAACAAGCCAGAATCTTCATGAGCCCGAGGTCGAGCCGCTACGAATTATCAAACGTAGCCAAACCGTTACCAGTCGCATTTCGAGCTCAAGATTTGGAGGCGCAGATGAATGGGGAATGGCTGGATCCCCGTTCTATGATGAGGGTGAGGGAAGCCCGCCGGTGGCAGCGGACAGACCTTTAGTGCCTTTGACTATACACAAAATAAGAAGGGGTAAGGGTAGAGGCAGTATTCTGGATGATGGTGATTTGTCTATCAAGGTTGTGGATATTGTGAAGCAAGGTATTGATTGTCTAGGTATTAGTCATACTACAACAGCAGCTAACTGTTTCAGATCATCCTGGCCATTCGAAAGACGATTTTGAGCTTACACCAAAAGCATCTGAAGCGCAGAGGAATATAAGCACAGGAAACTTCTTAAGGACAGAATTGCATTCTCTGAGTTCAGAAAAGGATATCAAATTTCCAGATATTCGAAAATCAGCTGGCTCTCCTGTGTTACCCCAAAGAAAGAAATCCAAATCCAAGTACTCTCTGTTGAGGGCATTTGGTGGTCGACGGAATGAGGATCTGGATTCTGATCCTACTCTTGGTCGGAGTCATTCTTCGACTTCGACGAAATCACATAGCACTCTTCTTCGCAAGCTTTCTCGTAGGAAATCTTCAGCTTCTACCATTCAATCAATAGCTTCTTCGAGTGTTAGGACTGTCGAACTCTCCAATCCGTTTGATACAATTGACAATCAGAGTATCAATGATTCCAGAACCAATTCAAGAGCATCGTCCTACTACGATGGCACCATCATGATGTCGAACCCACCTATACCTACACTGGTACCAACACTCAGCTCTTCTAGAGACGATAATTTCGTTCTGTGCCCGCAGATTTCTGTCACTCCAGAGAGTGCTACTGTGAATACGGGTGTTTGTACATTATGGGCTGCTGTTGAGATCACCGGCGTACTTAGGAAAGCTGATGGTACATCGACATCAGATGATGCCGGTCGCACTTATAGTACACAGAATCTTACTCCACGATATTTAGGTAGGTCAAAGACTCTCTTAGTCTTTGAAAAGTTCTCTCATTGACGTTCCTAGACCTCAGAAGTTATGGCAGTCTCCACAACATTGCTGTTGAATTCCAACCTGGGCCAGATTGTATCATAGTTGACCAGCCGGAAGACATCTTTCAAGCTAAGACTATTCGGTTGAGTGAGACTCATCTTATGTTAGTGAAGATACGATTGAACGAAGTCAAAAATTCGCTATCGCACGCGAAGCAAAGATCACCCGATGAACTGATCGAAAACCTGAATGAAATTCTGGGAGACATCACTACCCATTATTTGACTGTAAAACTAAACTATAGACATTCGGCTTTCTTAAATTTAAGATCGCAGGCTGCCGAAGGAGAGTTCAGGGTCTTACCACAACACACTTTGCTGGAAACTAAAGCCACAGCATCTATTAAGCGTCATAATCCAGCATCTGCTTGGTCACCTAGAAGCTCTGGGACTTTGAATTCGGCAGTAGGAGCTAGTGTGCTTACGAAGATCATCGAAAAGCACTTTTCGGCCGAGAAATCGAGAGAAGCACTTCAGAAGCTCGCAGAAGACAGAGCAGCGATTCCATATCCTCGAAGAACCTACGGATATTCGTCGGATAAGGAAAATCGGAAATCTACAGCCAGCTCATTTTCATGTGCAGACTCAACTAAAAGTCTACTCTCTCACTCGTTTTCAATGACAGCCATCTCAAATTTCAATGCTCGAAGTAGCCCCCTTTCCAGACGTCTGGGCTCGCCTTATGACCATCCATTAGATCAAGTAGACAGAGAAATGGATCCTGCACGGAAGATCTGGTCACAAATGAGAAGGACCTCACGTCCCGCTAGCAAACATCCTCGGGCGAGTATCAGCGATGGGAACTACTTTAGCGCAGGTCCAGACGCGCTATACGAGTGTACTCCACGATATGGAGGTAGCATAAGAGGTCCGAATCTCTCGAATTTTGAACCGCCAGATAATCTCCTGGACACTTCGCTTGAATTGACGCCAAAAGCGAAACGAGATCGACTTTCGAGGGGGAAAAGTACAAATGATGTTATTGATGATGATAGGCATCACCTTAGAGAGATGGCGTTGAGAAATAAGAGAAGCGTGGGCCAAGAAACATTGAGGAGTATGGTACCTAGTACTCATAGTGGTGGAAACGCGTTCGGGGGTAGGCACGGTGGCGTCTTGGGAGCCGTAGCGGGAGTAGGACTACCCGGTAGAAATTGGGGGCAATGGTTGCCTTGGGGTGGTTAGATGCTGTGGTGGGATATCGCTTGAACGTGTGCTCTTTGTTCGACTTGAAGTTGTACATTCAGATGGTCGAAATAGTTAGTTGTTACTGTTGGAATTTTTATTGGACTGGTTTTCTATGCTTATACCGAGAGTTAATGATTTTTCGCCTCTCTTTTCCTGAATATAGTTAACATCAATTAATGCATATGCATGTTTCTGAGTTTAAATACTGAGCTACATCAATACTGGTATTGGTTTTGGTAATGAGAGCCTGGAATGACCATCATGATTAATACACCTGGGATTCTCCTTCCTGTGAGTCTTCTGTGTCATGTCTCGCGTCAGGAGAGTTGCTTTGTATTCAGCCTATGAGTTCGGCAGTTGAAAATCATAAACGCAATTATCAATAGAAATAATCTATAGACCCGCGAGAAGAAGAAGAACATTCTAATTATGTGCTGAAGCTTTTCTTCCCTTATTGCTTTTACTGGTGGAATGAAAGGTTGCCCTATTTTTTTGGAATGAAGACTTTGAAAACTGACTCTTGACTCTGATACAAACTGGATTAGTAGAGTAATATATAGGAGAGAAAAACAGTTCTTTTTCATTATCATGTGTTCCGCTCACCATGTTGCGAGCTTGCGTTGTGATTGTTAGTGTTGACAGACTGGAAAGAACACAGTCGACGATGTAAGATGAAGTGTGTGAACAAGGGAATTCACTTCAAGGGAATGACTTCAATACAATGGCTACTGTATCAAAGATATTAAACAAATACAAAAGAGACTAGTTCTTTCAATAATACCTATATAAAGTCTACTATTTCTCTATATAACTAGTTCTTCAAATAGAATACAATTAGATAATTATAATCTATAATATATAAATACTATATTTTTTATATTCTTCTTAAATTAATACTAATTAATAATATTATGAATTACTTAACTAATTATTCGAAAAACCTTATTCTTCCTTTTT
>PQXK01000276.1:0-47472 GCA_004786245.1 Botrytis hyacinthi | reverse complement strand
TTGGATATGTTAATTTTGAGGTTTTTGTGTTTGGGGGCTGGAATAGGAGGGGAGGGTAGATGTGGAGGGGGGCACGGGGGGCACGGGGGGCCATATCATTATATAATCGTATAGTTAGCCTAATGTAATCTCACATTATAGAAGTTCGACATCATACAAAAGGTGATTGCAAAAATGTTGTTGAGATGATTGTCTTGCAGGCTTGGGGATATTTTTTTTATTGGTTGATAAGTAGTGGTTGAGTTTCCTTCTCTTCTACCGAGTATCAGGTGCCTTCTGTTACATGAGTGTGAACAGTGGAATTCATAGTCGGTTTGTTGCTTCTTTGTCTATACATGCTGTTTTCTCTGTATCTGTCTATGAATAATTAGTCAATCAGAAGAACGCTTGAGAAACGAGATGAGTGCCTCGTTATTGTTCAAACATATGATCTGGAAGTAACTTGTGGAACAGTTCAAAATCCAGATTGAGGAGGTGCAAGAGAAAGGTTTGCTGGGGGTACATCAGATCAGGGCTAGCTGATATGTCTGCAAACTTGCTCAATCTCGCTCGCGTCCCGTTACCACTTCATAATAGGCAAAAAGAATCGTGGAAGATCTTCTGACAAAACGATAAATGCCTTCGGGCCAATCACCTTGATTGGATTTTGTTATGTAGGAGGGAATGAGTTTTAATGTACTATCCTTGAGCTATTGCACTGCACTTACTTCAGACCAATTCATTGGATTAGTTCGTTCTTGAGGTATTTGCTTAACTTACTCGCCTACTATTGCATCTCTCTTTCTGGTACAATCATCTTTGGTGGGCAGATTGTGGCAGTCAAGTTATACTTCACAGGCCACTTTGAATTGCCATTTTACATTGTACCCTAGCTTTCGCTGTCGCCTTCGTCAATATTGGAATTGGAAGAAAGCTAAAGTATCAATTGCTCAATCAATTCCCGAGCGAGGAGTCGCATTATAGATAGCACTGTCATGCTCATTGCTCTATTTGTTCCCGGTATCTGCCATGTCACCGTCGCTGACAACGGCATTATTGGTTTGGGTCTCAGTCTCACCATGTACCAAGATCTCTGTTGTCAAGCATGTCGTGTCATGATTCCCTATCTTCACTCTATCTAAGTCGTACCATCTTTGAAAATGTTGATGATACATTTATGGATTCGTCAGTGTCTACATATGTGGCTATGGAGGTAATTAATAGTGATCAGTGTTACGCGGCAAATATGCCATGGTTACAAAGAGTGGCATACTGCATCAAAGGAATTGTGATGCTGATGGATATAGCGCAGAGAAGCGAGCGAAATATTTCAAAGCACAAGTAGATGTGGAGGCTTTCAATCTAAGTTTTCGAGATAGTCTACCGGCTCTAGTTTCGATAGTTGGACTAGTGGAGGATGCGATTTGGATGAATGTTGCGAGTTTGGTGAATGAGAATAGGCATCATGCAACTCGCTTTGCTCGATTATTTCGCGTGGTTTACTGTAATCGTTTGGATCACTCGATGGGGATTGTAGGGAAGATTCTAGATTGTGATATCATGCAAATTACTGTTTTTTCAAGAGTGCGGTGAGGCTTTGGACAGGGTCAACATGCTCTTTTTTATATTCTTGAATTTGGAAGGGTCTAGAAAGTCCTCCGTTTAGTGTTGCGGGGTATAGAAGAGAGGGAATGTTGTAATTGAATACTTCTACTGATCTCTCAATTTTTGATATTTCTTTTGGAGGAAGAGGAGCTAATGGAATGGTTTCAAGTGTGAGAGATTCGAGGGAACGATAGAGAGCAATCCAAACACAAACCTACTCACAAACCCGCACATCGTCAATTCCTCGTCCGTCTACATACAAGAATGAAATCTGCTCTTCTGGAACTTTTAGTAACCTCACGATCTACTTCGGGTATGAAAACGACGATTTGTAACGAAGGTTCTGATGCCGGTCATCGAGCATCTCTTCAACATTTGTTGGTTGTGGATACGATTCTTTGTATTGCGGGTGGAATTGGTGCTGCTGATGTTCTTGGCTTCGTTCAAGACTATAGTAATAAGGGTTCTGGGGATACAAGAGAAGGTAGTGAGAGTTTGGAGAAACTGAAGAGGGAGATTATGAGGAAGGCAAAACGATCTATACTCGCTTGGTCTGCGAGAGAGATGGCGCTTATTGAGTGTGTGAAGGAGAATTTTCTGGCGAGTGATGTTATTGGGGAATTGGATGATGTGTAAGTACACTTTTAGTGTACGGTTATAGACGTATGGGGGGTCGATTGATATGGATGGAGGAAAATTTGAAGGAAATCCCAGGCGGAATACGTCGGAAGTTTAGATGGGAAAAATGGATATAGCAAGTGTGATAGGAGATACGGTAGAGAAATGAATTCAGACAGCTGTGTTGCTATGTGAATCTCATGGTATGGCGAATGGGGCGAGGAGGGAAGTTGTGGGGGGCGTGGAGAGGAGGTTTGGGGTTGGTTTGTTGGAGGAGAGGTTTGCTTGGTAGGAGTATTATTGCTGTGTTTTGTTTTGAGAAATGTGGGATGTGGGATTAGATAATGGTATGGTTTTTGTAACTTATTCGGGGTACTTTCATGTTTGGGGAGAAATGATATGCTTATTTCGAGTTTAGGAGGGTTCGTGGATGGGATGATGACTTGGATTATGTTAAGTTGAAACAGATAACTTAATATCAGATTTTATGTGGAACTTGACGATTTTCATGTGTAATCGAATTTATGATGAAAGCGGCCCGAATTATCTGAATTATGCAGACCAATTTTCCATCATCGAGTCCTCGCATTTTCCAAAGCTCTTCTCATTCTTTTCCCGCCTCATTTCAGAAGCGAAGTCGTGCTGCAGACCCTTGAAGCCCCTTCTTGGCTTTTTACCACATTGGGAAATCTTGCTATAACATGCTCAAAAAAGCTCGTAATAGCTCATGTCCAATTTTAGCTCCTGCTGTTCATTCAGAATCTTAAGGATCGGATCTACATATGAGTTGGGTATCGTATGCGAAATGGAGGTATAAGACTTCAACTAAATACATCATCTCGTAGATGATACATAAGGATATCAGAGAACAAACTTCAAAACACAAAACTCCCAAAATACCAAACCATGAGCGATACCTCTGAACTAGCAAAAGGTTACACCCTCGTTAACGATACCCAATATAAAGCCGGACAGTATCTCCTCGAAAAACTCGCTCTCACCCATATCCCCAACATCCAAATCCTCGACGTAGGCTGCGGACCCGGCAATCTCACCGCGTACATTTCCTCGCTTCTCCCAGACGGAAGAGTAATCGGGATCGATCCCAGTTCTTCTCGTATCGCGCTCGCTCTCTCGACTTATGGAGATCATCCGCACCTTGAATTTTATGAAGGCATCGCGGAGGATCTCGCACGGTTTGGGGATGAGAGTTTCGATGCGGTGTTTATGAATAGTACGTTTCATTGGGTTGGGGATCAGGAGGGTGCGTTGAGGGAATGTTTCAGAGTGCTGAAAAAAGGTGGAAAACTTGGGGTTTCGGGGGGATCGGGGGATTTTGAGGCGCTGCATGAGAGGATTAAGAGGGAGGTTTTGGGGAGGGAACCCTATGTGGAGTTTGTGGAGGAGGAAGGTGGACCGAGGTTTTTGAAGAAGAGGGAGATGGAGGAGGTGCTAGGGAAGGCGGGGTTTGAGAACTGGGAAATAGAGACGAAGGGGATTGTGAAGGTGGCGAGGGATGGGGCGGAAATGGTGAGGTGGTTGGATGTTAGTTCGTCGGGGAAGACTTATGGGGGGATTCCAGAGATGTTGAGGGAGAGTGCGAGGAGGGAAATGGTGAAGGAGTGGGAGGGGTGTAGGGGGGAGGAGGGGATCAGAATGCAGATGGAGTTGTTGGTTACGGTTGCTGTTAAGGGGAGAGTTGGGAATTGAGAGGTTGATGATGGATTATGAGAAGGTTTCATCAATTCTTGATTATGGAATTTGGCCACTCTCAGTTCTCTTTTGGTTGTATTCTAGAACCTTGGGTACGATGTGATACTTACTAAGTAGGTAACGTGTACACGAGTATAGGTCTTCCACGATCCAGTTCAGTATCGGAGACCTATGAAATATACTCATAAATCCAGAATAATCTAAAATAAGAAAAACCACTCCATCAAGTAATCTCTGCCAAATAAATAGAACAAAATAAATCTCGTAACCTACAGCTTAGCAGAAAAGAACAGCACTAAAACTTGAAAACTCCGCATACTACCTCGCAAGCAGGTCTTTTTCGCACCTTGCAAAACATCCTGTATACCAACTTCCTTGCGTGGATTCAGTACTTACAGGGAATAGAGGGATTTGGAGCATATAATCTTCGACTCCGCAGAGGGATTTAATCATGCTATGCTATGCTAGGTACTTTGCAAAATAGCGGTAGCCAAGTATTCAGCAATATAGATGCTATTAACCGGAGGAGCTGAGCTGCAGGTGAGCACGCCCTAGATGTTGGTAATTAGATCAAATGTGCTCATGTGGAAGAGGGGGTTTTGGTACGGGAGGGGGTAGTGAGGAGATGGATGATGAATAGGAAGGAATGTTGATATAAATGGGGTTTATGTATGCGATTTCTTGGTGTTGGGTGTTTTGTTTGTCGACTTGAATATTTGGAATAGATATTCTCCTCTGCTTTATATCTCAGTGTACTACAAAAGCAAGTCTTAGCTTAACATCATACCATGCAACAAAGAGTTTCCATTCTCGGCGCTGGACCCGCCGGCCTCGCACTCGCAGCCGATCTCTCGCGCCACGGCATAAATGTCCTAATCTATTCCCACCCATCGCATACCTCCCATTCTTCTTCTTTCCTCTGCAATGGGCATCTCGAACTCTATTCGCCCACTTCTATTGATTCTGCAAATCCAAAACTCACCTACGATATCTACGACGCGGTTTCCTTTTCGAAATTCCTGATTCTGACTGTTCCGTCTACAGGACAAGAAACCATCGTTAATGAATTGCGAAATTTTGATTTGGAGACTCATACTATTATTGCTATACCAGGAAATTTGTTCTCCCTTGTTTTTCGGGAGATTCTTGGGGATATGAAGGTGAAGTGTGTGTTGGAGACGAATTTATCGCCATATTCGTGTAGGATGAGTGGGGGGAAGTTGTCTGTGTCGGGGAGGAAGAGTCGGTTTTCTATTGCAGCGTTGGGGAGGATTGATGGGGGGTTGAGGGAGGAGATTAGGGGAATTTTCCCGATGGAGTTGTGTTGGTGTGAGAATGTGGTGGAGGTTTGTTTGGGGAATATTAATGGGGTGTTTCATCCGGTTATGATGTTGATGAATGCTGGTCGGTGAGTTTGCCGTTCCCATCTAACGCACTTTTGAATGGTGTGGACGAGCACTAAAATTACCCAGCATCGAAAGTCCGAGATCTTTCTTCCTTTATAAAGAAGGACTTACGCGCTCCGTATCAAATGTTATTCAAGCAATCGATGCTGTGCGTCTTCAGATTGGGAGCGAGTTAGGATTTAAACTCGATTCTGTCCTGGATGTTTCGAATAAATGCTATGATCAACATTTTGCAGATTTAGTTGAGCTAGCGAGAGAATCAGAGCCGCATAATGGGCTACAAGCCCCGAATGAGATGGAGAATAGGTTTATTGCGGAGGATGTGCCGGATTTGCTTGTACCTTGGTTGGTATTGGCGGAGGGGCTGGGGGTTAGGGCGGAGAAGCTTAGAGCGGTGGTGGAGTTGGCCGGGATGGCGGTGGGGAGGGATTATTTCGAGGAGGGGAGAGGGCTGAGGAAGTTAGGATTATTGGGTTTGGGGAGGGGGGAGTTAGTGAAGAGGTTTGGGAGGGTTAGATGATGGGGTTCATGATATGCATATGGTAATTGTGATATACATACACTTCTATTTTGATGGATTTAACGAGATGGCAGCAACTTTACTGTTATGGATTTTTTGATACGAAGTGAAAATGAAAGATGGATATAATATTTCACCATTGTGACACGTATTGACACTTATCAATTACTGTGAATGATTTAATGTCTGGATGTCACTTGACTGTTGACTTTTCAGAACGTATATTTGGGTATATTTGGGTATGTGACATACTCTCAATCTTGATAGAACCAGAGACAATGTTCCGTTCAATATCAGAGTAAATAAAAAAACGTTCTTCAGGGAAACCCTAAGAAAAATATAAAGAGCGTCGAAAGATATAAAGAGATTTTCCTAGGTGTATTAGAAGGGTTGTCACTTCAGCATTATGAGTGTGCGGTGGTAAGTATATATTACCAAATTGTATCACTTTCCACAACAATCACTAAATCATTCATGGTTCAGTGGTACCCCGACCTGATCGAGTTCACTCGGTTATCACTCTCGGTCGTCTAGTTGGTTTATGACGTCAGACTGTAATTGTTCATTGTAATCTGGATGTCGCGTGTTCGACTCACGCCTGAGAGACTTTCTTTTTGATTTTTTTTTTTGATTTTTTTGGATTGGTCGTAGATGATAATGTTGGAAGACCTTTCGTTTTTGGAGGAGATAGCTCAAGTATGGCTCGGGCGGGTGGTGGTGGGGTATTTTGGTTTCACGTGTTGATAAGATAATGAATGTTTCAGAATGGTACAATGTAAATTTCCTAGGTATGGATGTTATACATACATAGGTTTGTACCTACAAGTAATCCAAGAAATCGGCTTTGATTCAATTGTAAACCATCTATCAACTATCAACTATCAATATCATGCCTCTCAAGCTAGCTATATATCTTCCAACGCTAGCAATATCTTGCCGTCTATGTGGAAGAGCTAAATAAAATAAGAGGTCGACTATGCTAGCGTATTATATCATTAAAATCATTCCACATTCTCCAAAAGAGGTTGGGGCATTGTAGATCATCCGACCTTCACCCGTGTATGAGTCGCACTCATTTCACCGGCGCGGGGAAATTTAAATAATTTTTTTGTTTCCTCTTTCATCTCCAACCCCGCCATTCCCTCAAAGTTATATATCGAAAATTCGAACAGTTCTCGAGTTGTGCTTCATCGCACAACAGGCAGAGACAGGATGGAATACCTTAAATTGCCTGGAGATTCTTGCTTCACTCCAGCTGAGGCTACAAAGCTCGCAGCTAGAATCGATGATGTTCATCAAGTGAAGGTAGAACTTACAGGTGTTTGGATTCATTATACACATTTGAGACACTCGGATCCAGAAACTGAAGCCAAGATCAAACAATTGCTTCCAGTCTCAGGAGTGGATTTGGAGGCTAAATTGGGAAGCAAGATTTATTGTAAGTCGTCACTTATTCATTGTCCAATATAAATGGGCATTGAAAAGTGGTTATTGAGGGTTTCAATGCCCGCCTGCCATGGCCTCTCGTCACTTTTTACATACTGCAGTGCAGTGTAAGCAAACACTAACCCTCCAATCTACTAGATGTTACTCCAAGAAATCTTTCTCCATGGAGTTCCAAGGCTACAAACATCGCACATGTCTGCGGTCTCGAATCCCAAGTTCACAGAATTGAAAGAGGTCGGGCTATTTTGATAAAATTCGCGGAGCCATCTGAGGCAGAGGTGAGCATCAGTGATTTCATCTCAGTACATGTTTCCTTATGTGAAAAATTATTTGGAGATTCAATTCTATCTGGATGCTCAAACCAATTACTGACTTCCTAATTCTCAAGAAGGAGGATCTGCCATTCAAAGATATCCTTTACGATCGTATGACCGAGAACATCAGTGCCGAGGAACCAGATATGCACAAAATTTTCGAAGAAGGAGAGCCAATTCCCTTGGAAGTTGTTGACCTTTGGGTAGAGGGCTCAACACCAATCGAAGTTTTGAAAGCATATAACGTGAAGCGTGGTCTCGCTCTAGATACCCCAGAAATGGAATACCTTGTTGAAAAATACACCCAACATGGCAGATCACCTACCGATGTCGAATTGTTTATGTTTGCGCAGGTCAACTCTGAGCATTGTAGACATAAGCAATTCAATGCAAACTGGACAATCGATGGCATGGGTATGGATATGAGTTTATTTGGAATGATTCGAAACACCCACAAGAAAAATCCAGATTTCACCGTATCAGCTTATAGCGACAATGCTGCCGTTTTACAAGGAGAGATGGCCAGCCACTGGGCCCCCGAATATTCTACTGGTAGTTGGAAGCAAACCCCTGAGGTTGTGCATATCCTAGCGAAGGTGGAGACTCATAATCATCCCACAGCAATCTCACCTTTCCCAGGAGCAGCGACTGGTTCAGGAGGAGAAATTAGAGATGAAGGTGCCGTCGGCAGAGGATCCAGCCCCAAAGCTGGTCTTTGTGGATTCTGGGTTTCAGACCTTCTGATTCCAGGACATAAGCAACCATGGGAAATGGATGTTGGCAAGCCAGCACATTATGCCAGTAGTTTGGACATTATGTTGGAGGCACCAATCGGTAGTGCTAGATTCAACAACGAGTTTGGTAGACCATGTCTTGCTGGAACCTTCCGTACTCTCCTTACAGATGCAGATGCTTCAACAGACGAGTTTCGTGGATACCACAAGCCTATCATGATCGCTGGTGGACTCGGTACTGTTAGACCAGAACATGCCATCAAGAATGGCAATGACGTCAAACCAGAAGCTCATGTAATTGTTCTTGGTGGCCCAGCAATGTTGATTGGTCTTGGTGGAGGTGCAGCCTCAAGTAACACATCTGCTGGAGAAAGCTCAGTTGAGCTTGACTTCGACAGTGTTCAGCGAGGAAATCCAGAAATGGAAAGAAGAGCTCAGATGGTTATTGATCATTGCAGAGCCTTGAAGGATGAGAATCCTATTGCATTCATCCATGATGTAGGAGCAGGTGGATTATCCAACGCTTTGCCGGAGCTTGTTAAGGATGCTGGATATGGTGGTAAATTCGAGCTTAGAAATGTTGAGAGTGCGGATGGTAGTATGAGTCCTTTACAAATCTGGTGCTGCGAAGCTCAAGAACGTTACGTCTTGATTGTCAACAAGGAAGACCTTGGTAGATTTACGAGCATCGCCAGTAAGTTTCGTCTTTAAACGTGGTAAATCTTACACTAATCATTTACAGAACGTGAACGATGTGGCTTCTCCAATGTCGGAACTGTTGTTCCCAAGGACCAAGATGGAGTTGCCAAACTTGTGGTAACTGATCGAGATTCTACAGAGCACCCTACACCCATCGATCTCCCTATGTCTACTTTGTTCCCCAAGGACAGGAAATTGGAAAGAATCGTGCAGTCTAGGAAACCACAGCTTCTCCCATTCAACGCAGAGAAATCCCTCAAAGAAGCATACCCCCAAATTCCCGATCATGATCTCTTGAGAATGGCTATCGAGCGTGTCTTTTCCCTTCCATCTGTTGGCTCCAAATCCTTCCTCATTACTATCGGTGATCGTTCCGTTGGAGGTTTGACCGTTCGCGACCAAATGGTCGGACCATGGCAAACCCCTGTCGCAGACGTAGCTGTCACAGCTAGTGCTCTTAACATTGGTGGTAAATTGAAGACTGGTGAGGCTATGGCTATGGGTGAAAAGCCTACGTTGGCTTTGATCTCGGGCGCAGCTTCTGCTAGAATGGCTGTTGCCGAGAGTTTGATGAACATTGGTGCAGCACATCTTCTCGGCAACTTGCCTCGTATCCGTTTATCTGCAAACTGGATGGCCGCAGTCAACCAACCTGGTGAAGGTGCAGCTTTGTATGAGGCAGTACAAGCCATTGGAATGGATCTCTGCCCTAAGTTGGGAGTCAGTATTCCGGTCGGCAAAGACTCGACATCAATGAAAGCCTCGTGGAAGGATCAAAAGAGTGGGGATTCTAAAACAGTCACGGCTCCTATGACTGTGGTTATTTCAGCCTTTGCGCCAGTCGCAAATGTTCGTAACACATGGACACCTGCACTCCGAAGACTTGAAGATGTCGGAGAGACTACATTGATGTATGTTGATCTTGCTCAAGGTCACAAGGCTATGGGTGGATCAGCTCTTGCGCAATCTTTGGGTCAAGTTGGAGATGAAGCACCGGATGTCAGAGATACTAATCTCATCATTGACTACTTTGATGCTCTACAACAACTACACGAGTCAGGAGTAGTGTTAGCTTATCATGATGTCTCAGATGGTGGTTTGTTGACTACCATAGCCGAAATGATGTTTGCTGGACGATGTGGCGCTGAGATCATGCTTGATGGAGTTTCTAAGAGCGCGTCTGCATCTCACGTCATCGAAGCTTTGTTCAACGAAGAACTTGGTGCTGTTTTCCAAGTTCGAAAATCGGACGAGGTCAACTTTATGAGATGTTTTGCTACCTGCGGTCCTCCACCAGGACTCATCAGAAAGATTGGACGGGTACCAGCTGCATCAAAACAACAACTCGCCATTCGCTATGGACAGAAGCCAATCTTACACATGTCAAGATCTGAGCTTCAACAACAATGGACCAAGACATCTTACCAGATGCAACGTCTCAGAGACAACGTTGATTGTGCTGACGTCGAATTTGAGAATATTAAGGATGATCGTGATCCTGGTCTCCATTATACCCTTACCTATGAACCCAAGGAGAACATTCTTCCATTGGCGGCATCAATCACATCCACCTTCTCCAAGGCACCTCGCGTAGCTATTCTCCGTGAACAAGGAGTTAACGGACATGCCGAAATGGCATTTGCTTTCAAGGCTGCAGGATTTGACCCTATTGATGTTCACATGACTGACATCATTTCCGGACACTATTCTCTGGCCAATTTTGTTGGCATTGCTGCATGTGGTGGTTTCTCTTACGGTGACGTCATGGGTGCTGGTCGTGGATGGGCAAATTCCATTCTTATGCATGAACAAAAAGCTAGACCAGAGTTTGAGAATTTCTTTAAACGCCCTGATACATTCGCACTGGGTGTCTGCAATGGTTGCCAAATGCTTAGTCGCATATCTGAACTTATTCCTGGTACTTCTCATTGGCCTGTCTTCACTGATAACCAATCTCAGCAATTCGAAGGCAGAGTTAGCATGGTGAAGATCCAAGACAATGCCAAGAAACCATCTGTATTCCTCCACGGTATGAATGGTAGTTCCTTACCTATCGTCGTTTCACACGGTGAAGGTCGAGCTTCGTTCAAAAATGACACAGACTTGGGAGCCTTGAACTCTGATAATCTCATCCCAATCAGATACACAGATAACTTTGACAAACCCACAATGAGATACCCATACAATCCAAACGGCAGTCCTGAGGGTATTGCAGCAGTGAGAAGTTTGGATGGCAGAGTCTTGGCTATGATGCCTCATCCGGAGAGAACTATCATGTCAGATGTCGGTAGTTACGTGCCAAAGGAGAGTGCAGAGGAGTGGGGAGAATTCGGCCCTTGGGTCAGAATGTTTAAGAGTGCTAGAAGATGGGTCGGTTGATTGGATTGTTGCAATATGAGATGATATGAATGGGATATATGGAGAAAAAATGGCTAGAATCGGGTTAAGATATCATTACATGCTTGCATTATTAGTGTCGATGGAGTTTAGGGGTGGATATTGAAATAGATAGATGGCTATCACGCGAATATTGAAAAAATTGGGTTCTTTTGCATTTTTTTGAGTTATTTGAATTAGATGTAAAATCTGAAGTATTTTGGAGCTAATTGCAACTATTTGTGGAGAACAGCCTAATCCGGGACTTTCTGGGTAAGAGCAACGCCATTCTACGCCCTTCGCCCTTATTTGAATGCATCGCATTGCCATCTGTTTTCTCGGGATACCCTCAACTGGAGCGAGAGCCTCAGTCTATGCCTAGTATTCGAATCATTTGTGGGTACGTACTGTGGTGTGTTGCTGGGGCGAGGATGGCTATACTACGGCATTGCGCTTTCTTGCCAACGATATCTGTGGTTCCAGTAATCGCCGTGCTCATTGTGTTCGAGGCTCGATATTCAGTGCATTAAATGCCGCACACGGTGATATCTGAGCGGACTATTTGCTGATTTTGAAGCTGCTCTGAAGAATGCATATATAAGGTAGTGCGATGTGTATATTAGGGGTATCGAATTAGTGAGACGCATCTATGAGAGGATTTGGAATTTTCATTCGAGCCTCTTCTCCATGACTGTAATTAGGAGGCTCAGTCGCTAAAATATTGAGATCTAGATTCGTATATAATGGTGTCGTGTGAGTTATTAGACGCGCTAGGGAGGCTAAATGCGGACCTTTGAGGCAAATGATAGTCCCATCGAGGATGGGAAGGGAGGATAAAGTGGATTGATTTGCTCGATACATCCTGGAGTACACTTCTCCCCTCGTGCCTAAGTCAAAAGAGTTCTAGCCAGCATTTTGAGCCCTGAGACGCTTGATAATTGCTTCATCCATATCGTGTTTATATTCAAGTTGGGTAATCTTTTGTTGAAGCTCTGCAATTTTTGTATCTTTGGTTTTAAGAGCTACGCGTGTGATATCCCGACCTTTCACGATACCCGATATTTTGAGTGCATGTCTGGCTAGCATTTGACGTAGTTGAGCGGAGACTTCATCGTCGATATGTTGATCCTTGAGGAGATTCATAATGTCTTCCGTCATGTCGTAGTTTTGCGGCGAATCCCCTGTGCTGCCTTTTGAAGGAGAAGCCATGAACTTGGGAGGTGGACCCGTCGTAGCATCTTTGAATCTCATGGGAGAAGGTGTCTCCGCAGTACTAAATAAGACGGATCGTTCATTCCCATCCCACATCCCACCATTTATTCTCTTGCGGCTCGTAGAAGGAGTGCCAAAAATATCTTCGTCCCTCGTACCTTTTGTCGTAGGCGTAGGGTACATATTGGCACTATTACTTTCTCCTTCGCCCCTCTTTCTTTTACTTCCCGGTGTTGCTGTCTTGCCATCCATCTTCCCCTTTCTTGGAGTCTCTGGAAAGCTTCCCGGATCCGTTCTCTCAACAGTCTTGACCACTTTCTCCTCGTCCTCTTGAGTTAAAGGCCATGCCCCAAACTCATCAGCTTCCTTCTTCCCAATATCTTCAAGCCATTTATTACTAGCAATCGCATGCCCTTCCAACGTCCTTTTATCTTTTGATGGAGTCACTGGTGAGCGCGATTCGGGTGTATGAGGTTCCGTTCTTGTATTATTCAGAACTGCGCCCATCTCTCTTCCTTTGGCTTTATCGTCCCATAGAAAGAACCCGCAGCTAGAATCTTTTGGTTCTTGACATGTGTAGAACCATCGACCTTTATTGGCTCCTTCTTTCTTGACTTGGAATCTTACAGCGGGTAGTCTGGGGTTGCAATTGCCTGTCGCTATGTTAACTAAATGGTAAATAGATATGTCGTTTCGAGGTAACTTACACTGCCAGTTGCCATCAGAGAAGAGTCCATTCAGAGCAACCTTAGTTGGTGTTGCTTTGAATGATGGTGCTTTGGATGGGTTTGCTTTGGATGGTGTTACTTTGGATGGTGTTGCGCCATTGCGCTTTTGAGGTGTGTTAAATACACTATACATTGTTTATTAGTATGAGATGGAATTAGGTGTAGCAAGTCTTTCAAAGTATCATCGTCATTTCAAGAAGTGGTGGTAGTGAAACATCTCCCCTCTTGTTGACATCGTCACCATCGCAACCATTGGAGGGATGATTGACTTTACCCGTTATCTTATCGGAGAATTCGATCAAGAAACTGCATCAACGAATATCGGATTTCGGATAAAGTCAAGTACCGATCAGTAAAATAAGGTTATTATGTCATCAATTATGGGATTCATTAGTTAAGTTATCTCCAAATTAATTATTGTTGAATCTGCTGATTTGACACAACATCTAATTCAATTCTTTCCAATTGTCATTGTCAAACATTTTTCGTGTCTATGGACTTTGTATTATAAAACTTTTCACATCTGCCATTTCTGGCTTCAAATTGCCAAAACTCCCACAGCCAAAATGGGTCTCGTTTCATTCATCACTGGCTATATAGCCCCTATGTTTATCATAATATCTCCCATAACGTCGTATGCGGATCAGACATACTCGATACATAGGAACAAGTCCAGCGCGGGATTTTCTTTGGATATCCCTTTGATCATGCTTGTAGCATCGTTTTTGAGGTACGCTGTCCTGCAATGAGTGTTGGAAGACTGATGCTAATCCACCTCGTAGAGTTTTTTATTATCCTGGAGCCCATTTCGATACCTCCTTACTGATACAGTCATTCATTATGACTGGGATGCAAACCATTTTGTTGAAGGTTGCGCTTGATCATCGACCATCGCCATCGTCGAAAGGGGGAGACGCGGCTATACCATTTGCTGGGCACAGAGACGGGGATGGAGCGTCAAGACCATACAACTTCTGGCAATGGCGTTCCCCAAAACCGTATGCATTGATTCACTGTGTTGCTTACCAAAGGGTTACATGATGCTAACAAAAAAATCACAGTTACTGGCAATTCCTCCTCTACCTATTCATAGCTCTCATCGCATGCGAACTCATTCTCTCTCCAGCTCCATGGTTCTATTCCGTCTACTCTGACGCAATTGGCTACATTGGACTCGGTGTAGAAGCCACCCTCCCAATTCCTCAAATTATTGCAAACTACAAATCTCGATCCTGCAAAGGTTTCCGTTTTTCAGTCATGGCTAGCTGGATTGCCGGTGATGTAATGAAGATGTTCTGGTTTTTTACGGCCACAAGTGCTATACCATGGGCTTTCAAACTTTGCGGAATGTTCCAGATGTGCTGCGATTTATTCTTGGGGTTGCAATTTTGGATGTATGGAGATGGTGATGGAAAAAAGAAGGATGACGACTTTAGAGCACCAATCGGGGAGAAAGATGACCGGTTATCATGAGATGAATGAGCCGAGAATTGGAAGTAGGGGGAGAGCCGAACAAAATTTATAGATATCTGTCGATGAACAAGCGAGACAAACGAACGAAACTAGAGACGGAAATGACGGGATTTGTTAGTTAGAATACATAATGAAGTTGGAGGATTTTCAAAATTACTAGAAAAATGTTAATGGTACATATAAATTTAATCAAATCCCTGTGTTGATGAGCATTTTGTCCTGAAATTAATGCGGACCCCTCATACTGAAGTCACAATTGCTTCATCTTGGACTTATCGTGAGGAGTAGTTCCCATGTTGGTGACAAGATTGACTTTCGGCAGCCTGCCAACTTGCCAGCGTGTATTTAAAGAAATCTGTCAAGTGAGAAGAATCATCGAGTACCTAGGTAAATTGACATCCTAGTGGTCGCTATTCAGCTTGGCACAAATGCTTCGGTTCACTTCTTGGAAGCTAGACGTCGCGTATTCAATAGCTAGTGCTCGAATTATTTCGTTTAATATACGTTCTAGTTCCATCTCACTCACTGAACTTCTTCCTTTTCTTGAAAGTCAATGAAAATGTATGGTAAAATTCTTGTCGTCAGATTCGTTTTTGAAATTAGGATGCTGGCTATTGTGATTGAAACATCAGATAGGTCTTCTATTATACAAGTTCATCAAATGTCCCCCTTCAATATGGTTTGGTAATGATTTTCATACATCAGACGAATGCTTCGAAAGATCTATAACCAAGCCAAGCAATGAACACTCCATGCCAGTCATTCTATTCATTCCAGGATGGGATCTCCCTCGATAGTCTCATAAATAGGACTGAAGAAGCTTGTCTCTACCGAAGTACCGCACTTAGATTTTCCATGCTTTTTTTTTCATTGAGCCACTATGAAATGTGTTCATGCAACTGCCTTTATGGATTAGATGAGCACTTATAGAATGTGAACTTGAAGAAATAAATTAAGCACTAAGATTTTTCAAATAATTTCTGTTTTATATGTATTCGCAACCGAATTTTACGAAATTTACAGAGGAGAGTTGAGAGATCGGCTCCAAAAACTACAGTCTTCCTTACCTCGATTCGTTTATTCGCGGAAAAAAGGAGTAGAATATTGCCATATTAATGGTTTGAAGTAAGAGGCTGTGTGCTTGAAGATGACTGGAATTGAATCGTCTTGCTTAACTTCTCGCAAACCATATAGCCACTAGATCCTGCACTCTCAATTCTCTCAACTATTTATTCACCCATAGCTCTCCCTCACATAAGTGATTTGCTATCACTATCATCCTTATTTCCATCATCATTTTTGTTTCGTGGGTTCAGTTACACAGCATTTATATTGCACACACAAAACACTTAACAGCGTCTCTTAAGCCTACCCATATAGCTCGAGTGTCAATACCGACTTGCATTTATCTTTCCGAAAAATTCATGCCATTGGCCACGCTCTCTATCTTTACATATATATTAATCTCGGACTTTTCTACAAACTATCCATCGGGTGTACGTCAAATCCACTCCCCTCTACTCACAAGCATCCATGAATATCCTTAACCGTAATGTGAATAGCAAAAAAGTCTCAATTTTAGTCTGTAACTAAGCGATATACAATATGATAGGCCATTTCTCGTTACAAATTCTAGTGAATGTTTGTTTACCGCCTATTTTCTCCCGAGTGATGAGATGGATCTCCTCAATCCATGTCGCGTGGGTACCTATGATCTAGGTATGGAAAGTTCCAAGATAGAGAAAGACATGAGAAAGAAAACTTTAAGAGCTACAACTTACTTTTCAAATTCGAATCATCGAATGACTTCCAACAAGCAAATGCACGAACCCCTCAGGATATACATGAGGCTAAAGAATCCCAAACCATCCAATTGGCCGTCTCAATTTCCCAAAGTATAAACGCGTTCATACCCCTCATAACCTAACCAATCTCACAACATATGCGTTCTCTCAATGTACCACATTCAATTCTCTACAGGCTGAAACTCTCACATTCAATTGGCCACAAAGCTTCCCGCCAATAAACCCCCAAGCCTCGTCTGTGCGAGCTCAAATGAGGGGTAAATTTAGCGGGAATGTAACAAAGGAGGGGTAAGCAACATCGGACCATGAAATTCAATTATATTGCTGAAGCTCTCTACAAAATCTGAATTACTCTTACTTTTATTTATCGCAACTCCAGTGTCTTAAATATTCTCCATTGTGAAAAAGAAAATCAATTGATCCATTGCCAAAAAATGAGAGGCGTAGTAATCAAGGCCCGTAATTCCCCCTGGGAAGTCTCTAATGATCTGGAGAGACCTGTTCCGGGAAAACACCAGGTTTTGGTGAAATCACTGGTTACAGGAATTAATCCTTTGTGAGTTCTCTATTTCTCAGATTCCACACACACACACATTTTCTCTCACTCTCTCACTCTCTCACTGCCTCTTCTTCATAAATCACCCATCTTACCAATTCCCTTCACGAGAATAATACTAACCTAAAAATAAAGGGATAATATAATGCGACAAACCGGTTCCCTTATCCCATCTTACCCAATAGTACTCGGCTGTGATGCCTCAGGAGTGGTTGTTGAATTAGGCCCTGGCGTTGAGAAATTCAGAGTTGGAGATGGCATTTTTGGATGTGCGACGAGAGTTGGAGAGGAGGGTTATGGTACTTTTCAGGAGTTTGTATGTTTGAGGTTCCTTTTCCATTCGGACAGGATACTTCGAATGATGGGCGAGGAGCGTAGTCTGAGAAATGAGGTTGGGTGGGAATGAGGAATGGAGAATGGTGGAATGAAACAAGAGAGAGGCTAACGGTTAACTATCTCCAATAGCATTTAATGGATGAGAAACTGGCGTTCAAGAGACCAGAAAGAGTGTCGGTTGAAGAAGCTGCGACGATTGGAGTGGGACTTTTGGTGAGCAAATCCTTCCTTCTTGCTAGTCATCATGCTATGGTATTTGTGAATGAGCAATACTGACTGCAATAATGATAGACGGCAGCAATATGTTTAGATGAGGGAAATAATATCATGTATCCTGCCACTCGCGAGAACCAACCAGAATGGTTTATTGTTTTAGGAGGCACGTCGAACGTCGGACAATACGGAATTAAGGCTAGTGTATCTATATACAATTTGGAAATGTTGGCATTGACGAACATCTAGCTTGCAAAACTGTGCGGATACCAAGTCCTTGCTTCATGCTCGCAATCTAATGCTGAGGTGAGTTTTGCAAAAGAGAATAAAGTTGAAATGAGATTTGTGAAGTAGCTAACCTAACCCACTACAGCTTGTCACATCTGTCGGTGCAGATGCAACATTTGATTACAAACAATCTACCGAAACGCAATTGTCTGAGATCGAAAAAATTACATCAGGAGAGTTCGCGGGTATATTCGATGCGTCGGCTGCTAGTTCCGCAGTAGGCTTAGCTGCTTTGAATACCAAATCCACAGCCAAAACACAAAAAACATTCTCGACTACGAATGATTGGTATGTAAAAGCTTCCAATCTCTTCACGCTCCGGAAATAACTACCACTAAATAATAAACAGGGATGAAATCGACGAACAAAAGGACATCAAAATTCATCACGTCCACCTTGGACAAATGGGCAATTTTGGAGAGCCATTAGGTGACGCAACCAACAGCATTGTAGAGAAACTAATCCCAAGACTTGAAAGCTTGCTTTGGAAAGGACTATTAGAGCCAAATGAAGGAGAAATAGTTGCGACTGGATTTGGAGGGGTAAGTTTTGGCGTTGATCTTTCGACGAAAAATGAGATTGGAGGGAAGAAGATATTGGTTAAGCTGCAGGATTTTTAATGCGGAGGTGCATTCATCAATATGGTAATCATATGGTGCCACTTATTGGTCTTTAGTGAGAACCCTTTCGGTAGTGAAGACTTAGTTTATCTGATATGAGTTATTGAATAAATCAGAGTGCAGCCATGTGACGGTAATAGTAAGCGTGAGTGTAACGGGATATATTTCAAAATCCGTTCTGGGAACTTCTGGTTCAGCTAATTGCTGAATGATATGTGTGTAACTCGAACAACTCTTTGACAAGTCTAGCTTTTCAATCAGAATTAGATGTTGAGCTTACTGTTGTCCGGGCCAGGTCACAGCAAGGACGGCATGTATGTAGGCATGACTTGGCAATGTAACTCTCGGGTAAAGATCTCTTGCAGCCCTTCAGCATTTAAGTAAGGCGTTCACCTACCCACTCATTACTTGGTACAAGCGGTGAAAGTTCGTAATATCCTCGCCGTTATACTACTTCATCATGCGGTCGCTTTCAATTCTCGCGATATTATCTTTGCTCACAATTGCGTCTCATGGAGCCTCTCTTGGTGGGAAGATAGTTGGTCGTGATACCGCACTGTTGTCTACTTATGACTTTATTGTTGTGGGTGGTAGAACAAGTGGGCTTGTCGTAGGAAATAGATTATCAGAGAATCCAGGTTAAGATTCAATCATTTTGATGCTTTGGATAAAAGGCTTACCGTCATTAGCGACAACTGTCCTCATTATTGAGGCCGGTGAACTGTGAGTGTATAAATACAGTCTGACGTAATCATCTGATGGTATATAGTGATCAGGGAGAAGACTTCATATACATTCCACTGTTCGCAGGAATTGGGAATGGTGCGATAGGGACACAGTATGATTGGAATCTAACCTATGCTCCCCAGCCAGCTACAAACAACAGATCAATTGCCATACCGCTTGGTAAAGTTGTAGGCGGTGGTTCTTGTTTGAATAAGATGACTTTCGATCTTGCTGGAAAAGAAGACTATGATCGTTGGATAGAAGTAGGAGCAGTTGGCTGGAATGAACTCTTTCCATATTTCAAGAAAGTAAGCACATTATGTGGAACGAATTGAATAATCCATGAGCTAAATTTCTGTCCATCAGCTGACTGATTTCACACCACCTGCACCTGAAATTGCAAAAGAATGGGATATTCAAACGGATCCTTCAGCACACGGATATAAAGGCCATGTAATGAAATCTCTGCTGAGAATCGACGTACTTGCTGACCGGGTATATAGGTCCATTCAAGTTATCCAACATTTAATTGGCCATCATTCAGTTTAGTACATTGTCCTGATCAAACTACTTCATGTTGGTAGAGTACTTTTTTGCGTCTATGAAATACCTCGGAATTCGCAAGGTGTTTGACTCTTTGAATGGAGATGCAAATGGTGCCCTGTGGAATCCACAATCACTAGATCCAGACACTAAGACCCGCTCAAATTCTAGAACCGCTTATTGGAATAGTGCAAGTAATCGAACCAATTTGCACCTCTTAACGGGACAACAGGCGACGAAACTGATTACTAAACTAAATAAAGATGGGGTTGCAATCATTGGCGTAGAGGTAAATGTTTGTCAACTATGTTCTTCGAGTAGCGTTCTGACCACGAGAATAGTATGCAGCTGGCCCCAAATTTTCAAGATCAACCGTACTTGCGGCGAAGGAGGTGGTTCTCGCAGCTGGTGCTATTCATTCACCTCAGCTGCTCCAACTCTCTGGAATTGGAAGCTCTTCTTTACTTAAACAATTCGGTATCGAAACTGTGGTGAGCTTGCCAGGAGTTGGGGCGAATTTCCAAGATCACCCATTGCTCAGAGCTAGTACCACTTGTAGGTTGTTAAAGCAAAAGTCTATTAAATCATCCGCTAACTGGAAAAACAGTGGATATTTACCTTTCCGCGAACAATTTGACCAGTAATGCGACTTCCAATGCTGAGATGCTAGCATTGTATAGGCATAACAGAACTGGTCCGTGAAGTGTATCAAGCTTCCCAAATCAGTCTAACCGGGCAAAATAGGTCCATACTCGACAGAAGGGGGAGGCGCATATGCATTTATTGGAACCCGTTACTTCACAAATACAACTTCAAAGATTGTATCCTCCGCTTCATCTATCACACCAGCATCATATTTACCATCCGATGTCGACTCGACTATCTTGGCAGGATATGAAGCTCAATACAAAATCCTCACTCGAGATCTCGCATCCAACAAAATGCCAATAATGGAATTCATTTTCGGAGGAGGACCAGTTTTTACTGGTCTTCAGCATCCATTTTCCCGTGGTTCGGTCGCGATCACATCCGCCGATCCTTTCACCTCCCCATCAGCAAACCCAGGGTTCCTTACTCATCAGACAGATCTTCTTCTATTAAGCGCCGCAGCTATGTATGCTCGTAGAATAATCAACACACCAATATTCGCACCACTATCGCCGGTTGAGACAGTACCAGGCCCGAGTGTACAAACAGATGCGGATTTTGAGGCATGGGTTCGTTCGACTATTGGAACGACATTCCATCCAAGTGGCACTACCTCTATGATGAAGAGACATTATGGAGGAGTTGTGGATTCCAATTACAAGGTATATGGGGTCAATAACTTGAGAGTAGTTGATGCGGGTACTTTTCCAATGATACAGAGTGCGCATTTACAAGTGACTGTGTATGCCATGGCCGAGAGAGCTTCTGATGTCATTAAGAAGTCATGGAGACTCTGAGGCAGATGCTATGATAGGATGATGTGCTGAATAACATATGAGCAGATAGAAGGATAACTATGTTCATTCAAATCTTGTTGCTCTTCTTGCTGCTGGAGTGTTAAAAAAGCAAAGTATGATGCATATATTGCCACCCCATAAATCGGTGTCGTGATATTCAGTAGAAAAATTGAGGATATAGATCGTTGTCTACAGAGTTAGTGAAGACTTAATAGTCTCATCCGATTGTACTGATTGGAATTTATCGAACAGATCTTCGCTTTCATATAGTGTTCTCGAGTTTGGCAATTGCTAAGTCTGAGGTGTGGTTGCCAAAAAAATAAAATACGCGCTAGCACATTCTTCGACACAGGCAGGTACGTGCCTATAAGCGAACTAAAGCTGGGCTTTCCTGTCCTTCCATCCAACTCTCCAATTATTTCTCCGTCCTTGATCTACATCGAGGGCACATTTGAGTATGAGGTGTTTGCTAAAGTTTACTTAACTATAATAGTGATATTACTCTGTCTTCGCTGAAGGCCAATGAACCCTCAGGATTGAGAATATGGTATCCAAAAATTCAAACTCTGGTAACAACAGATTTATATTCGGAGCTCTACTAATCATCAGTTCTACAAACGAGAACTTTTCACACACAAATCCAGGTGTATTGGTTGGTATATCACCAGAAAATCGCGGCGCAGATTGGTTCCTTGGGTAAATGCAGTATTGACGTTGCTCGTACGCATGCCTGTGGGCGCTGGGTGCATCCGGACTTTGCTAGACTTGTCATCTCTACCAGGCGAAAGCCGTTTGATCAATGTTAGATCGACTGCCTTTTGATAGATATGTAAGGGGAGTTTGGGAGTTCCAGCCAACGATTCTTCAGCTGAGCTGTCATGCAGCAGCTAAGAATATACTTTTCCTGGGTAACGTCCCACTTGAGCCAATCATACGAACAAGGCAAAAAGCTTCTTGAGCCCTATATCATGCCATGTCAATGAATGCACAATCATGGATATCTCCCAGCTGCAGGGTCTACACCGTAACGTCTCACACCAGCCGAAAGTTACACATGAAACAGGGAGAGTACCGGTTAAAACATAGACTATCCTCTCTCCACTGAATCTCCATGCTATCTTAACAACTATATAACACACAACTCCACAATCTGATAAACATTAATAAAGACTTATTACGATTAAATTCACTCACAGCATTGTCGCCGATATTAACGGTGAACATTCACCAATCCCATGAGTTACAGCCTCAGAGCTTCCCCACCAAAAACACTCCACCAGCGCCAAACCACCCCACTATAGCTACGAATACACTCGTATCTAGATACATAAACAAAACTCTCCCTCGAAGATCTTTCAATTCAACATCCATTACAAAATATCTCTCACTATGTCTCATTTTTTCCATGAAGCCAAAGCTGCCATCGACGACTTTGTACATGAAGTCGAGTCAGAGGTGTCGAAGGTTGTAGGAATCTCAGACGGCGAGAAACACAGCCACACTCATATCGGAGAGGCATGCCATGCACTTCACATAAATGGAAATGAGAACAGATTTGGCAGTTTCGCTCCTCCAAGAACTGGCCATGATATTAAATGGCATATCGACGGGTGTGCATATATGTGGGCTGTATCTGTCGCCTTGGAAGAGGCACAGGAAAGTATCTGGATTCTGGATTGGTGGCTTACCCCTGAGCTTTATTTGAGAAGACCCCCATCAGCAAACGAGGAATATAGAATCGACCGCATGCTTTTGGCTGCTGCTGAGAGAGGTGTCAAAGTTAACATCATCATTTACAAAGAGGTTACTACGGTCTTGACATGTACGTTTTATCCTCATTTCTGGCCACATATCACGTGGACTAACCCCGATGTCAGTATGCTCTGAGCACACCAAGAAGGCTTTAGAGGTTCATCCTAACATTTCTGTATTCCGACATCCGGATCATATTCCAAGTGGTATTCATGTCGAATCGGAACTTATTACCGACTTGAAGAATTTCAGTTTGAGAGACTTTGATCTTGCACAACTTCCTAAAGAGGGCATTGAAGCTTTATATGGAGCCCGAAATGATGTCATTCTTTACTGGGCACATCACGAAAAGCTTTGTCTGGTTGATAGCAAGGTCGCTTTCATGGGTGGTCTAGATTTGTGCTTTGGTAGATGGGATGTGAATCAGCATCCAATTGCTGATGCACACCCAAGTGACCTAGACAATATTGTTTTCCCAGGTCAAGATTTCAATAACGCAAGAGTGTATGACTTCCAGGATGTTGCAAATTGGCAAGAGAATAAGCTCGATCGCACGAAGTACTCTAGAATGGGATGGTCGGTATGTATTTTGGAAACACTCAACTAGTTGTCGGACAATGAAATCTAATTGTTGTTGTAGGATCTGTCGATGTCATTGACAGGACCAGTTGGTAAGCTAATTAGAGATACTCCCACTATTATACTACCAACTTTTGATGGCTAATACTTCAAAGTTGAGGATCTCCGAGCTCATTTTGTTCAAAGATGGAATTTTATTTTCCGAGAGAAATACGACACTCAAGATACAAGATACACAGCGTTGTCCTTGATTCCTAATGATATACCTGATGGATATTATAACGAAGATGGTACAAATGTTGGTTCATCTACCGAGGGTACAATCTCCGATACATTCCGTCGAGCGGGTACATTTTTTGGCAGATCGGGAGGTAATTCAGGGTATGGGGATGATCGAAACGGCGTTTCTATCCAACTTGTAAGAAGTTGTACTGAGTGGAGCAATGGTGTAGCCACTGAGGTAATTCTGTCGTTCCAAAAATTATGCCGCAGGATACTAATCTGGATAGCACTCAATCGCCAATGCCTACATTGAGGTTATTCAACGAAGCCAACATTTTATCTACATCGAAAACCAGTTCTTTATCACCGCCTGTTCTGATGAGCAACATCCTGTTGAAAACAAGATCGGAGCGGCGATCGCAGACAGAATCATTCGTGCTTATCAAAATGGCGAACAATATAAAGTTATTGTTTGTATGCCAGCAGTCCCAGCTTTTGCAGGCGATCTCCATGCAGATGATGCTTTGGGAACTCGTGCAATTATGGAATATCAATATAATTCAATCTGTCGCGGCGGTAACTCAATTATGGAAACAGTTGCTAAAGCCGGAGTACCCGATCCAAAGGATTACATCCGATTCTACAATTTGAGAAACTATGATAGACTTAACGACAACGGCACGATGGCTAGAACCGAAGAAGAAAGTGGCGTCAGTTATGAAAGTGCTAGAAAACAGCACGATGATATCGTTGGTGCTGGATATGGCGGTTACGGTGAAGAAACTGGTGCTCGTAGGGGCCAAGAAAATTATGAGTATGACCAATACCAAAGAGCCGCCCCTCGTTCCCAAGAACATGACACAGTAGCAGCATGCTATTTGGAAGATGGTCCATCTATTACATCCATTCCTTGGAATGGTACCCCTGAAGCTGAGCTCGATGCCTTCGTCACCGAGGAACTTTACATCCACACCAAACTTCTCATCGCCGATGATCGTGTTGTAATCTGTGGCTCGGCTAACCTCAATGATCGCTCCCAACTCGGCACCCACGATTCCGAGATCGCAATCGTAATCGAAGACACCGAGACCGTTGATTCATACATGAACGGTCGCGAGTTCCGAGCCGCAAAATATGCTACCTCTCTCCGTAGACAACTTTTCCGAAAACATCTCGGCATGATCGCACCACAAGATTGGACCAGACCAGATGCAAACTATATGCCCATCAACAAAGATCCCAACGATTACGACTGGGGCTCCGACTATGATATCGCTGTCCAAGATGTGTTTTCCCCCGAATTCACAGATCTATGGAATGGTCGTGCGAGAACTAACACAGAAGTTTATTCGAAAGTTTTCCATGCCATTCCGGCGGATAATGTGAGGAACTGGGATGACTACCATGAATTTTACGAACAGTATTTTGTATCGTCTAGTGATAAGGATACCAAGGAAGAAGATAAAGAGCCTGCGAGATATCTTTATGGACATGTTGTAAAAGAAGAATTTCCAGGGGGCGTGGAGGAGGTTAAAGAGGAGTTGAGCAGGGTTAAGGGTATGCTTGTTGAAATGCCGCTATTGTTCATGGATGGGGTCGATTTCGCGGAGGAGGGGTTGAGTTTCAATGCTTTGACCGAGACGATTTATACTTAGAAGAAGAGTTTGGATAGATATCGGGATGGGAAACTTGAGTCCTAGTTCGTGGATGATTGGCAATGGTTTGGAAAGTTTTTGAAATCTTTCTAAATTGAGATTTGTCTTGAATATTACAATTAGATACAGCAATTAGAGCAACCTGGTTGATCACTAGCTACATGGATGACTCGTGGTTGATCTACATTTATGTTTTTTCTCGACCTTTCTCCATTCCATTCCAAGGCTACATATATACGCCGTACCAGCAGCCGCAATAGGAAGAATAAAAGTCCGAGACAATGCATAAGTATATGCACCTAGAACTCCATTAAGGTACTCTGTCGGCACGGTACTTGTCAAATGCTTAGCGCCCAGCGCGATGCTTTCGGAGCTATCTAAGCCAGAAATCATTTTCAATTCTTGGGAAAGCGTATTAGTTAGTATGTTTTGAGCAATGCTAATTGCTAACGCGCCACCCAAGGTTTGAGAAAAGACTGGCAATGAGTTTCCAATGGGTACGTCCTCAGTAGGAAGTACTATTTGAACAGCAGTATATGGAACCTGAAATCCGATACCGAATCAAAATCCAGGGAGTACCTCATATCCCACCCATTGAGCAGTTGTGCTGGATATCCCCAGTGTATGGAGAATTTCACAGCCGGCAGTGAAGATTATTCCACACATCCACATAAGCGGCACGTAATGACCAAAACGCGAAACGCTCGCGCCACTCACGATTGTGGCAAGAATGTTGGATTCTCGATAGGGTAACATTTTAATACCTGATTGTTCTGTGGTAATCCCGCGTACCTCTTGAAAAATATATAGGTAGATAACAGATCTGGGTGTCTATAGCCATATTGATCAAAACTGTAAATAAACAACTTGCTGCGACTGTACGCTGAGGCGCAAATCATGTAAATACAATGAGCTGAAATTTTAGGACATACCCATCTTTTAGTCTAAACTCGACGGCAAGGAAACAGAGTATCGAGATCCCAAAGCCGAGAAGACATCCCCAGTTCTTTGGGTTCAACCATGGTGAAATTATGCCGCCATCATTCAGTGCCAGCAATAGACAGGTCATTGCACCGAGAAGTAACGCAGCACCTACAAAATCCATATGTTTCAACTTCTGTCGCACCGATAGTTCCGGTTGTGGGCGTGGTGGCACTTTGTATTGTAGCGCAACTACAAGGATTGCGAGACCACCGAATGCTATGATAATCATGTTAGTATCTCTAAATCCTAATGGATGAGAAGATGTGGAGACTCGCGCAGATTCAGAAAGAAACAAAACTGCCGGGTAAGACGCTTGGAATCTGTAAATACAACGCTAAGGAGCGGCCCTGCGATCGCTACAATGCCGTAAACACTCGTGACGATTGAAATGTACAACGGGCGTATCTTAGGTCTGACCAAGCCATGACTGATAGTCAAGCCCCCGGAAAAGGTGCCAGAAGCACCCATACCTGAGATGGCTCGTCCTATGATCAGAGCTTTGGAGCTGGGGGCCGTTGCATAGATTGTTGAGCCAACCTCAAAGGTCACAAGAGCTGAAATAAACAACCACTTTATATTGAAGTGGGTATAGAATCTTCCGTACGTGGGTTGGAAGGACATCAAAGTTAAAAGGTAAGCCCAGCCATACCAGCCATACCAGCCAGCATCATTGAGACTATGGAACTGAGTGACTATCTGGGGAATTGCTGTCCCTATGCAATGAGGAACTAAGTATTAGTAATGGCGAAGTGTACTTGGAGGTATAGATTTACCTATGATGTTAGTATCCAAAGCAATCATGAATATGTATACCATGAGTGCAAATATTAATGGAATAAGGATAAATAGGCTGGGACACTGAGCCTCATCTTCATGATCGTCTGTTGGGAATACTGTAGGCTGTTCTGTTGGTTGGCCTGACTTCCAACTTTCAAAAGCATCTTTTTCGTTTTCATTGTTTTCATCAGATGAAGAAGCATCATTCCTCAATTCTGAATCTTGTCTGAAGCCCGAATAGTTGACACAAATTTTATTGACTCTATAGCGACTGAAAGAGAGGAATGGCAAAAGTTGCTATCCAGGGATTAAGCGACATTCAGGAAATATGGGCATAGATCAATTTGGAGCTTCTGCATAGTTTGTAATCCTTCGGGTGTGAAAATTTCTTCAAGTCTAAAATCTGGAAATGAGGCGGCAGTACCTGTAGCCATAGCCGCGCCAAGCACTGTGACAATAGGGTCGGAAATTTCAAGAACATTGGAAACAGAGGAAACTGCAACACCACCGAGGTAACCAGTAATTGGGGATATTGCATTTTTCTCCGCTGTGGCCCATGCTGCACCACCTCCTTGCGAATGACCCATTACCACAAAGTTTTGAGAGAGCTGTGGAAAGGCTTGCCTCGCGGCTTGAACGGAATACATAATATCATTTGCTGCAGCAGGACTCGCCATATATTCGTGGATGACATGTTTCCCCGCACTGTCTTTTCCACGCCTAAGCCTGCGTAGTCAGTGGCTACTACAACATAGCTTTGAAGAACCACCTGGAAAGGGGCCAAGAAATGCTGTCGGAGATTGCGAAAATGAGATGGTGCACATTCTGCGGAGAGCCCAATAGTACCATGTGCCTATGCAACCACTCGATAGCCATCTGATTGATTTCTGGGAGACATATGCCACAGTATGTATGCCGAGACAGGGACCAGATTCCCGTTGAGGCTCTTGGACTGGTAAATGAAATGGTACAATGCGGTATTCGGAGGCAGAGTGTAGAAGGAAGACTTGGAATCCTCTTCAACCTTGATTAGTGTGCCCGCAGAATAATTTGCTGTGCCGGCAGGAACTTTGTAGAATGCGTCGGTCCTGGTCGAACCATTGGACCAACTATTTCTTTCACAGTCAAGAGCGGCCCTGATCGTATCAGGTAAGTGCATTCGCTGAGCTGAAGGGGTGGCCCCAAATGCTGATCGGGTTTCCATTGCGAAGAATCAGGTCGACAATGGATTGCTAGAGTTGCAGTCAAAAAAATGACAAAAAATGCAGAAATAGGCATAAATTCTGGAGTAGAGACCATTATATGTGAGGATTATTCACCAGTGGCCCAGCACAAATGTCGGTTTAGGCTATGTGCGAAGAAGGCGTATCAGAAAGTTGTGCTCCGGAGGTGTTAAGATAACGTGATAAAAGGCTGAAAGGTGATGAGTTGAGATCGGAATGTCAAAGTTACCCAATGTTGATTATAGAAAGTGAATAGCCATAGAACACAGTCTGAAGGAGCATTTTCTGTATCAGGAAGAATACTTAGCATCCTGCTTACACACTCATTCGCTCAATAAAGCGCATATGCGCTATATTCATTCTAAGTGTGAAGTAAAATTCAAATGACATACTTTCGAATTGTTTTGGCATACATCTGCTAGCAAGTGCTGAATAGAATCTCCGTCGATATCGTTCAAAGTACTCATACCGGCCAGGATCTTGATACGATTCTCAAGAAATAGTAACACTGTACTACCCTCATTCATATTCTCCCTACACTCACTCGCGGAGACAACAGGGGTTTGGCATCATTGGCTGTTCAAGCGAACTTACCCATACCTTTACACCCCGGCCTTCCCTCTTCAAAATCTCCGATTCTCTATCTCAACGACGAGTGCAGATTCCTGAAAGCAGCATCCAATTGCAAAATGGCTTTAGTTAATACTCCTTGTAGACAGTGCCAGAAATTCAGTGTTGACCATGGCTTACCCGGACGTAGTGAAGATTGGGTGTATCAGATTGAAGTGCCATACCATCAAAAAGATACAACACCTTACTTCCCAGGTCTTTTGGCCTCATTTAATAATGGTTGCAGCCTATGTGGAGTGTTGAGAGATGTTCTGTTAAACAAGTTCGCCGAAAGCCGTTCTTCAAAGAATGGGGGTAAATATCTTTATTAATCTTGCTTGTATGGCAATTGCTCGCCGTGCTGACGCTTCTTAGAAGTGACCATTTCCGCAAAGTATGGATGTCAGTTGGAACTGCCAGTTTATAACCACCTTACATTTGAAGTGGATGGAGCTTGGGAAATTGAGGCGAGTTTTGTTGTGTACGCAGAATATGGTAAGATCCAATTCTGTGGGCGACTGGATCACTAACTCGAGTAGGCGACGGTGGAAACACTGCTTCGAAGTACTTCCTGGTTCGTCCTGGATCACGAAAATGGAATTATGAAGCTATCAGCATTGCACAGATGTGGTTGAAAATGTGCAACAAGCATGATACTTGTCGAGGCACGACGCCCAGTATCCTTCCCACAAGAGTTATCGACGTTAAAAGCTCGCCTCCTAAGCTTGTCATGGGTAATGGTATTATAGATAAATATGTGACCCTGAGCCACTGCTGGGGAATATCCAGAGAACACCCATTTGAAGCTCAATATACGAGTCAAACATCAACTGTGTCGTCTCGGATGGAAGGAATGCCCTTGGAAGATTTGCCCGCCACTTTTAGGGATGCCGTCATTGCCACTCGTGACTTGGGGTTTCAGTATCTATGGATCGATTCTATTTGCATTCTTCAAGATTCCATTCCCGACAAATCCATAGAAATCGCACGTATGGGTGATGTTTACGGGAACGCAGCGTTGTGTATCTGCGCCACATCTGGTATCAATAGTAAATCCGGCTTCCTACCCCCTTATCCCTCGTTGCAGCCATCAGTCAAACTGCCTTTCTACCCAATGAATAGCGAGCCTGGATCCTACATTCTGTTCAGTCAAGATCTGTACAGGTCGCAGAACGAATTCCCCATTGATTGGACGTGGGACATTCATCAGAGAAGTATCTGGAATACCAGGGCGTGGACTTTACAAGAACGTGTTCTTTCTCCCCGTATTCTACACTTTACCTGTGGTAGGATGTATTTCGAATGTGGAAAGGGATTTTTTATGGAGAAAAGCCCTGAGCAAGAACTTACAGAGAATGACCTCGCAGGCTTACGAGTGGAAGCTGGCTTCATAAAAACCCGACGGCTTGGACATCCGACTGCACTCAATTCTAATGATCTTAGTTTCGACGCACTTGTACGGCTTTACTACAATCTGGTAGACCAGTACTGTCAGCGCAACTTGTCATACTCTTCAGACAAAGCAGCTGCTTTTGCAGCTTGCTCTGATTTGTTTCAAAAACGCCTTGGATTTCATACAAATGTTTATGGCACGTATCTCGAAGACCTTCCTAGATGGTAAGTGATCCTAGCACTGAACTATCCCTTTCAGATCAGTGCTCGAAATCTTAAATAAGTGCCACAAATATCATTTTTATTTCTCATCTTTGTTCCGGTCTATATAGGTCGACGTCTGACCGTTCGACTCCTTCTCTTACCCGCAGGGCTAATATCAAGTATAGCTTGATGTGGATCCCTCTCGGAAACTCATCCCTAGACTCAAGCTGGCCCTCTTGGTTATGGTGTTCTCACCAACACCTCTCATTCTACCAAGGGATTTTCCACATAGAAGACTCCGAAGTGCTGAATACAGACCAAGAGCTCTCCCACAAATCTAATCACGAGTACCTACCCGCAACCGACTCTCAACCCCAAATACTTCGCCTTCATGCATTCTCAAAAGGCCCCGGTAAGCTCATATGGAAGAAGTCGTACCCCATGAGCGTCAAATTTTCGGTTATGGGCCATGAATGTGATCTAGAGCATGCCGATATAACAAACAACTGTGCTACCGGCAGTGAAGACCTCTGGCTTTTGAACTTTTGTAAACTCGGTGCCCAGGCCAAGCCGATCTCCGGCTTAATTCTACAGCCTGCTGTGGAATCAGGTAGCAACCATTATCGCCGAGTAGGATTTTACAGATTGAACACAGCTGCGGACTCGAGAAAGCTGTTTCAAACCGAAGCGCGGCAATGGACTAATTTAGTCTGACTTCATTATTTGAACCTATCTGCCCTCAAATGATTTTCAGGTGGCCACTACCATGTGCGAAAGATGCGAGCCCAAGTTCTCAACAGCTAGCATCATTTGTTGATCAGAGATGGTACGACTAGTTGTCGAAAAGTCGTTATAAAGAGGGGTTCTTTCTCAAGGCATTTGTTTAGTACACTACTCTATTTCGTCTGCTTCCTCAAACCCGATGATCTGAAATAAAGAAAATTCACTTTGCTCTCATACCAGCGACCATCTGGACTTCGTAATGTCATGAATACCTAGCTAGATAAGCGCACGGAACTCTAGTACTTCAGCTCGTATCGACGTGTTCTGCTTCTCTAAGCTTTCCTCGGCGAATAAGTCTTGGGTGCAACTTATCGAAGGCGCCCTCAATGACGTATTCTGGGCAAAGAGGACCAGAACTAGTCCACCTCTGAAGCTCAGTCTCGTTTTCATCTTCAAATCTTCTACATAGAATTAATGAAGACGATATATTGTTATTGGATGAAAATACAGATCAGATAATATCTAAAACTCCGATTGTTACCGTCTAATATCACCATGTATTTAATGTATAACAAACAATGTGTATAGAGCATCCTATAATTTACTATACATAATAGAATCACCTACTAACCCATAAACAAACACTCATTGTATATCAAAAATAGTAAATACAATCCTTCTACATCATTACAAAACTCACAATTTTCCAACAGCAACTGATTAGCTTATCAATAAGAGTTCAGATACTCCGTAGAAGTGAATCTCCCCAGTTCGGATGCAACGTAGTTACAGTGATGAGTACCTAGTAGGTATACAATTATTATTAATTCATCTGAAATCACAATTCAAACTAACAAAATTTTCTCTCTTTCTCTCTCTATATCACTACGAGTAGATTTTCAGTAGTAAAAATGTAAGGAGTATCCATTAACAAAAGAAATTTGCTATAACGTATGAACCAGAACAGAAATTAGTTCTACAATGAATTTGATTTGAGAGGTTATAAAACACTTATCACCAAAAAGCAACGTACATCATCAACACATATACATACATGCAATCTCTCTCTGTACAAATCCTTTCCCTACCATCCACCCCATTCTACATATATATACATACATATTCATCCCCAACAACCCGAACTCGAAAAAGGAAAAGAAAGAAGAACAAAAAGTGATCACTGGCGGGGTCGAACCGCCGACCTTGGCGTTTAATCTTCCTGATGAATCAGATAAGATATTAGCACCACGCTCTAACCAACTGAGCTAAGCGACCTGGTTAATTTGTATGTTATCATCAAGCTTATTATGATATATAAATATTTCCGCATTTACATCATCCTACACGACAAGTGGAGCACCCCCACATCCTTATTAATCCCCAAAAACAAAAAACAGGGATATCCGGGCACCATAATAATCATTATTCATTAGCGTACATTAGACACCTGTCTAGGTACAGAATGGATACCTCCCAGTACTCGGAGAAAAGGACATATGACAGCGGCATAGAGTGGGATGATGAGAATCACGAGATATGGGAGATGACGCTAGGAATATTCTATTAGGTACATACATGTCCTGGCGCAGGGATGGGAGGATCGGGACTTGGAGATGGGGAGGGAGTGGTCAGGTGCTAGAGTATGGAGTATGGTGTATGGGGAATCGTGGTATGGATGATGTATCTGGGGTATGGTATGTATGGTGCCGGAGGGAGGGAGGGAGGCAGAAAGATGATTTAAATGGAATTCCCATACTGATTGTACTGTACCTACCTATCTGGGTATTTGTGTTCTCATATCAGTGCTCCGTAGTGCACACCCGTGGACATGTACGGTAGGTACACCTGTGCACGAATGAAATTCCTCAGTCATTCAGATCTTCGAACAAGTTGTTTCCGTGCTATTTTGTCTATCCATTCATTCTCTTCGTGATATCCTTTCTGCTCTCCTTCTCCAATTCTTCGAGGGCCGTAGAGAAGGAAAGATGCAGCTGCTGTATGCGAGGAGTGCTGCTCTTGTCAGCTAGAGAATTGTAATTCTCATCTCATCTCATCTCATCTCATCTCATCGAGGAGAGCGTATATCATCTGCTTCTGATACTAGGATTTCCATTAATATATCCTCATATCAACATCATCTCAACATCACAAATTCACTATTTATTCACAATTTCAAAATTATTCAAGAACCCTTCAGATGAATCAATCTCCGTTCATTTATATAACTTAATCATCACACCATAATTCTCATCACACCATTACCCGATAATATACAAAAAAGGCCGGTCATTCATATCCAGCTCGACCCCATCCATCCATCATTCAACCAAGCGAGAATGCCCCCCATCCCAAAATTCGTACTCCCAAAGTACATACGCGCCTAAGACACCTAATTGCCCATATCATATAAACCGGAATTCGATATCATAAAAAAAGCCTCCATCAATATGAAATTCCCTATTGGGTATCATGCTTTTTTGCTTTTTGCTTTTCAATTGCTTTTCCCAAGAAAATCAAGAAGACCTCGCAACGCGATGCAATGCAAATGCTACAATATAACCCCAAGATAACCAATTAACGTTGGTTATCCGCGCAAGACCAAGCACCGTGAGAAGTAGCAGTGTCCAAGTTCATAGAATAACCGCTAGCGTATAAACCCGCAAAACACATAATGCACGCTAAAATAATCAAGACAATATTAACGAAACTCAAGAAGATTTGCTTGGAGCCTTGCATGCATGATCCCCAGTTGATATAAAACCAGCAGATACCAGGGAGACCGTAAGAAAACCAAGACGCGAAAAGAGCAGAAATGAAACCGAGGAGATCGGAAAAGACGGGAATGGATTCGGCAATAATCCACGCGACAGTCCATGTTCCGAAAGCGAGAGCGACCCAAGTTCCGGTGGCGACCAATCCTCGGCTGTTCAAGTGTTTGGTTCCAGAGAAAAGTCGAATGTAAATATATTTAACAGTGACGTGAGCAAAGATAACTCCTGCGATAATGATGGTTGGTAAAGCAATTCCCCATGCAATCTTGCGAACCATAGGACTGTTGCTGTTAAGAGCTGGACTTGCGACATCTTCACCAGCATATCTGTAAATGACGAGAGCAGCGACGAAGTAAAGACTGATGTCGACAGTTTGAAGAAGGACGAGAGACTTTGGGAAGTCCTTTGGATCGCGGAGTTCAGCAATGAAGCTGACCCAGGCAACGTGACCACCGTATGCGAAAACGACGTTGGAAATACTGTTGAAAGCGGTTGGGAAAGATGGGCTGTAAGTTGCCTTCATGTCTGCAGCGTTGGCTTTTGGCGAAACACCCAAGGCGACCATAGTGAGGACGACGGCGGAAAGAATACTGGTGAATGCTATTGCAATTGTTAGCGCATTCGGCAACAGAAGACTTGGCAAAACTTACAAACAATGGACAAGAACGAGACATTTTTGAGAGTTCTGTTCAAGGAGAGGAAACTGAAAACAGCCAATCCAACAACACCCCAGATAATGGTACAAGTTGCATGGTTCGTGAGAACATTCATGGCAATGGTGAAAGTCAAAAGATGCGATGCCATGCAGAATATGCAGTAAATGACGTAAGCAGCACCGAAGATCTCTCTTCCCCAAGTTCCCATCAAGATTCCACCAATGTCTACATAAGTTGTAACCTAAAAAATCGGTTAGAAACTGGGAATATTTAAAGACCACTCCTAGAATTTAACATACCTGAGGATATCGCATTTTGAATTGCCACAAGATGTAACCAGAATATGTAGTGAAAACACCGAGAGCGAGAATGGAGATGAGACCACCGATGAGACCAACCTTGGCCAAAACAGCTGGTAGAGAAAGGATACCAAGTGAGATATTTTCAGCAATCATAACGATTGCTCCTTGCCACCAAGTCATGGTTTTGTCTGATGATACTGTCAGCTAATTCTTTCGCCAATCAAGGAGTAAAAAAGCTTACATTGAACCTCTGCGCCTTCCTCATTTCCAAAAGCATCGAGTACCTCTGCTACCTTCATATCGGAGGACTGATCGTCCGCCCTGATGTTACCACGAACATTGTTGGCGGCTGTGATATCGTCTTTGGTAGCTTTATTCGAAGTTGCCTTTTCGGGGTCCATATTTGCAAATTTTTATTATTCTCCGCAAATTTTTGTCTTTGGTCTTTTCTCAAGAGTCGAGAGACGTTGCTGTCGATTTCGGATGCTAATGACGGACGTTGGAACAAGAATAAAGGATTGAGGCTATCAGTTGAGGAAGGAGTAGCTGAGTGTTGAAAGAGAGTTGAAAGATGGCAAAATAACATCAAGATGTGGACACGAGACGAAAATATGTAGGGTTTCTGGACGGGGCTAGACACGCTCGACACCGAGATAAGCCAAAGATTGACAATCAATTTCTATTGAATTCAAGTAAGTTCAATGAGGGGAACGTCAGTGCGAATGGTAAGACCATGTTGGAAGGTGGTTCCTAAGACGTAAGTAAAATTCTTTTCTATGGAGTTTCATCAGTGACAGTGGACCATTTGTTCCTCTATGACTCCACTAAAAACTAACTATTATGTTTTGGCGAGGCGACGTGAACAACGGTCTCCATCAAATCGCCATAATTTGATAATATTTCAGTGTGATCTCGGTATTGACCATGTACGTTTTGACTGATTCAGGGTATTGAATCTGGGGTAGTGCGTGGTATCGCATGCCAAACCTTGAGGATATGAATCTTGCCAACAATATGAGTTGGATTGGACTTGATCACTGATGCAAGTAATCGACACGATGTCCCAAAGTCACCACGTTTGACTTCTCTCTTCTCCAACCTCAAAATCTGGAGTAAATTGATGCTAAAAAATTCGAATGAATTAAAATTTTCAAGCTTGTACCTGACTGATTGCGCCTTACGTTGCAGATCATGCGAGTCAGTAGCTTTATTCGACAACTCCCGCAGCCTCTTCGGGCCGCCTTTAGACGAAAGTAACTTTAAATGGTTGGAGGTGTATTTCCCATCCATTCACCGTCTTGTATCCACTCCTTTCCTTTCAGTTCATTGAGGCGAAAGTAAGAAAAAATACCAAGTACGCACTGTATTCGTACTCCGTAGATAAGAAAACCGAGACGAAATCCGGAATTGGTAAACTGATGTGATCATCTATCTTTGAGACATAAGCACATCTCTCTATGGGGTAGAGTAGATGAAAATGGTCTCATATTTTCCCAACCCCTCGCTGCCTTGACGCGATATCCGCAGTGGCTCGAGTGGCTCGAGTGATTGTTATCCCCCCCCTCATTTTGGGGAATCATCGGAATCGAAGTCGATGGGTGATGAAGGGGGGAAGAGAATCATTGAGGTAAAGCGTGGGAGTTTCCTTCCGGGATCATAGTGTGAAAGAAAGCTTCGTATAGATTATACTTTGTGCTTAATTCCGCAGTATAAAATTTCATCGTGGTAATGCCTTGGCCGTGGGTAAGGCTTACCAAAGCATTATTAGCTTTTTATTAGCAGCATAAGATATTCATTTGAAGATGTTAGATTAGAAATGATACGACGCGCTAGAAAACACGACGAAAAACTTGATAACATTCATGACCAATCGTTGCCCTTCAGAAGAACGTGACATAGCCCCGGTGCTCGGAAAAGGCTTGTTTTAGCACCGATATGGACGTCGCTGATTACTAATACTGTAAGTATACCTGAGGCTTTAACATTTTCAGATCTCGGGTTACAACGGCCTTGGTCATCTTTTCCTTTTTCTTCATCTGCCGTTGAAACTTACTTTAGTATTACGCCTAGATAAGATTACAACTCATAGTTCGAAGTAGTAAATCTTCACATTTACACGAAGATTGGTGGACGAAACTCGGAATAACCTTACTTTTCTTACCTTCAAGGTTACCGTTCCATCTACATAGCAGGTAATTGGACCTGGGTATAGATAAATCTTAAAAAACTTGGAACATCATCGCCCATCAATACTCCGGACTCCCGGAACATATGACGACGACTCGCGAGAATGACAGGATTGACAGGAATGACAAAATTGACAGGATTTGACCCAAGATACCGACAGACGGATTGACCGACACAAATGATGTCAATTTGATTTATCGTGCTGTGTCGTGCGTGTTGTGTCGTGTCGTGTCGTGTCGACGAGCTAATTGGATGGATTTTGCATTAAATCGCTCAACCTTTCTTTGCTGATTCCTGGGGTTTCAACTTTCATTGCAAAATCAAATCATTGTGTCTTGGGATTGTGAAGATCACAAAACTAGGGTGCTCCAGAAATTGGAGCGATTCATAAGTTGTAGGGTCAATGCAAGCAGTTCTTCAATGCACTCACTGAAGATAAACAAAATTGAAATAAGTTCATCGTCATCAACCATGCACAAGATGATGCATCAAAAGGTACAGTGGTGAAAATGAGAACGAAACATAAGACGAAACCAGTATATCTGCAAGTGAAAGTGCTATTCTTAATTCCTTCAACAGGTCAAACTGGAGTGGATATACATTACACAATCTTGTAATGTTTAAAATCTCTCGTCTTGACGCCTCTTGCGAACATCAGGTCCAATTCTTCATACGTCCTTCCTTTGGTTTCTGGAACTCTGAGCCAACACCAGATAAGACAAAATACCGAACAACCACCTATCTAATCATCAGTCACTTTACTCTTTTTGATATTTATTATCGTTGTGAATAATTATAACCAATACCTCCACCAATCGGTGTTTTCCTCTGTTGTAAACATTGATAAAACAAAATATTTTACTCACCATAGAAAAACCCAATCTTTCCTCTCCAATTCGCTTGATCCGGATTAATCATATAAGGGATGGCAACCGTCATGACTATCCCAACAAGTGCTTGCATTGCCGTAGCTACAGCAATAGTTTTCGAACGAACTTTAGTCGCTGATACCTCACAGAAAATCGTGTAGCAAAGGGGGCCAACACTAAGATCAAAGACACCATTCCAAACGATCATGAGCGTCGATTGTGCCCAGATGACATCTGGACGATTCACATAATTTGGTACACAATCCAGAATCCCAATAAGAAACATAATCGTTGTGAGTAACGCGAGTCCAATGTTGTAGATGCGTCGTCGACCGAATTTTGACATCAAAATCCATGACAAAAGGGTTCCTACAAAGCCAACGGCTAGAAATCCGACGCTCATATCAAATGCTTTGGATCCAGTAAGACCGGCAACTATAACAGTGAGTTAGTAGACTATCATTTATTTCTTCATAGAGCACCCCAGTAGCAAGAACGGATGTACTTTCTAGAAAAAGAACTTGAATATTCTCAAGGAAGAATCAAAATACAACACCAGAGCAAAGAAGACTTACGTTGAAAGAAATAGGCCGCATAGCCCACTAAGTAAATCCCAGTGAAAACCTGCGTCACAAAAACCGCAATTGCGATCTCCGTTCTCCTAATATTAGTCTTATTAAAAACATCCCAATAAGTCGTTCCCGTCTCCATTTCCAACTCCAACCTATCCGTCTCAATCATCATCGCCAGAACCAGTTTATTATTAACTTCCTTCGATGACAGCCTTTCCAGCGATTTCTCTGCTTCTTCAAGTCTATCATTCCTGACCAACCACCAAGGCGATTCGGGCGCGAAAGGGATACCAATCAAAATGATTAGGGGCCAGAGCCATTGAATTGCAAATGGAGCACTATATGCCCAATGATTATCGAGACGAGAAGTTCCAGCAATAACCCCATTTGCAATGAGTTGACCCATCACGAAACAAAGATTGACATATGAAGTTAGATGGCCCCGAAGTGCTATGGGACATACCTCCGATGCATAGGTTGGGGCAATGGTTGTATATGTGCCTAGGATGAGACCGCCGATAAGTTCCCCCACAAGAAGAACAGGGAGAGACCGCGCGAAGAACTGCACGAAGATAAATGCTGCAGTACCGGATACACACACCATATATGTCTACCAGTACCAAGTTAGCTTCGAGCGCACATCAAATCCTTCGTGGTTGTAATGATTTCGAAAACCCACCCATTTCCTTCCATACCACTCCATCGGAAACCCAATAAGTAACGCTCCCACCACCTGACCAATCGGATTTCCCATTCCCAACGCCGTCTGCCACTGCGCGCTCACGATATAATCTCCTTTGTATTTATATCCAAAATCCTTTTGGAAAGCAGGTGTCGCAAATAAACTTCCCAGTAATTGGGGATCAAAAGCCGTCATGATTATTCCGAGAGAGAAAAATGCAGACCAAGCTATCGCGGCGGGGTAGAGACGAAGCGCGTCGCCAAAAGACATGGAATGCTCGATTTCCGTCGCAGTTTGTGCATCGAGGTGCGTTTGTTTGTTAGGGAGATGCGGGGGGTCGGTGGGGAGGGATACATCTTGGAGATATGGTTTTGTGGTCATGTCTTCTGATTTCCGCATCTTGATTCCTGGATGGATGATGATGAGGAGATGGGAGACTTCAAGATCAAACTAGTATCCTTAGAATGTGAAACTGATTTCGAAAGATATTGTCGTCCAATGCGCAATATCCAAGATCCAATATCCAATATCCAATATCCAATATTCAATATCCGTAAATCGTAAATCGTCACCTACTGTGTATCCTCAAACACACCCGTAGGAATCATGATATATCGTATGAAGATCTTGAGGAAACCCTTCATTAAATCTTACATCCTTATCGCGCTTGCGAAAGCAGAAGAGATCAATCCATCCATAGATACTTATCGATGATAAGCTGCAGCTCATACTTCTGCAGATACGGGATGCGACGTTATGATATGATATCAGATTACCAAAATGGGGGTAGGTGCACCATTCCCAATGAGCCATAAATGGGAGTGAGTGCATGTGGGGAAAACCCAATCAATCCCCGCGGTCTTGGCACTCCCGGCAAACCGATAACTCTAGATAGACATCACGGAAAGGACAACTGAATTAGGAAGGTAGATAGGTAACTTGACGACGTTGGAATGGTAGTTTATAGTATTGAATTGGGCTTGTTTGAAGTCATGTACCGAAGTCGGGGTACGTGCTTGCATTCTGTCTGAGTCAGCAGCATATCTTTGACGAATAGAATAAGGCGGGTATGTCTTCAGGATGTTTACTTATCATTATCACCGCTTCTACATATGTAGGTGGTATCTCTAAGAGCGGAGCTTGGTTCATATTGAACTTGTATGTATACATCAGAAGCTAAACTCAATTCCCTCGGATATCTATTCAATGATACGTTACGAGCGGCCCACACGGTATGAAAGCTTGACGTTACAATTTGTTTTTACTATTGATACAACGACTTGCAGTCGGTGGTATTCTTGGTATCGATTTTTCTGCAGCCAAAACGCATGCGGATATTCAGCCGCAAGTGCGGAGTACTAAAGTTACATGTTTGGAGAAGGGACAGCTAGCCATTATATAGAGAGTGCTCTTGGCTGCTACTTTGATATGCTGTACGATGTGAGAAGGATCGCGGGGTAGATGTTTTAATTTGTAAAAAGCATTCGTGTTTTTCTTAGGTATGATCTGTACGAGCTGTATTCTTCTGCCTCTGCTTTGTATATGAGTAGTGTTGTATCGAGAGAGATACATTAATAGAATATAGAATGAATTGAGAGAGAGAAATAGATTTCTTTATACAGTCGTGAGATAATTGTACCTGAAAATCATTCAGAGTGAGAAGACAAAATAATTGCAATGCATTTTCTTGCGAAACTCGCCATCCCATGGTTTCTACACACAGCATCTCTCATCCGGGTTCTCGCTCTAAGCACATCTTCATCTTCTCAAACCTCAACAACAACCTCTCCAACCGCTCAAGAATGCTCACCAGGTCCTGATCCCCCAGTTTCCCCACCCCTGAACAATAGTCTCGCTCTCACCCCTCCCATGGGCTGGAGCTCCTGGAATCAATTCGGTGATTTGATCGACGAAAACCTCATCAAGTCAACCATTGATGCCATGATCTCTAACGGTCTAAAGGATGCTGGATTTATCTATGTGAATTTAGATGATGGTTGGCAGCGATACAAGGGACCTAGATCCACCCATCCCCTCGAAGCCGACCCCGTCAAATTTCCGAATGGAATTAAAGCTGTAGCCGACTATGCGCATGAACGGGGATTTAAATTAGGTATCTATTCGGGTCCGGGTGATGAGACTTGTGCTGGGTATACGGGGAGTCTTGGACATGAGGAAGAAGATGCAGATATGTTTGCTAGTTGGGGGATTGACCATTTGAAATATGATAGGTGGGCTTCTTTTCTGTCCGAAAATATCTTTGAAAGCTTTCTAATGACCATAGTTGCTGTTCCCATGGAGACGCTCCCAAATCCGTGGTCCAAGAAATTGTATTGAAAATGTCCAAAGCACTTTTGGCAACTGATCGTCCAATCGTCTACCACGCATGTCATTGCGGTTGGGCCGATATCTGGGAATGGGCCGCCAATGAAGGAGCAAATCAATGGCGCATTGGTCAAGATATTTCTGATGAGTTCAACTATCCTGGAAATCGAGAGAAATACTACTTCGACGTGTTAGATATGATTGATCGAGGGAATGACTTGGTGCAATATTCAGGTCCGGGTCATTGGAATGACTATGATATGTTAATCATTGGACTCAATGGAAATTCGACTCAACTTGTAGGAACTGGGGCGTCGAATGTTGAATATCGGACACATTTCAGTATGTGGGCGATGGTAGCTTCTCCTCTACTCATTGGATCCGACGTGCGGACTTTGGACACTTATGAACTTCAAACTCTCACCAATCAAGAGGTTATTGAGATAAATCAAGATCCGCTTGGGATATCAGCCCAAACAGTGGGTGTAGGCTACGAAGCTGATGGAGATCTTCAAGTTTATGCTAAAGAAATGGCGGATGGGAGTTATGCTATCGCATTACTCAATCGTGGAACTTTCACGGCGGAAATGAGTTTTAGTCCTCGTCGGGATATTCTTATGACTTGGGATCATTATCGAATTCGCGATCTGTGGAAACATAAAGAGGGTCTTTATGATGTTCCATATACTGTGGAGGTAATGCCTCATGAAGCTAAGATTTTGAGAGTCTGGGAGGTGCAGAAAAATGCGTCTATGTGCTTTTTCCAGTGAGATATCAGAGATGGGCAAGTGATTCTTGAGTAGAGCTGTTAATAGATATCTATAAACATCATTTGATATCAGACCGTAAAATATTACAGAAATCTCGTACATTGTGACGAAATACGTATGTGCCGTTTGGACAGATATAATCGATCTGTTGAATCAGTTGTCTGGGTCATTGTTGAGGAAAAAGTTGAAATTGTTCGGAAGAACGAAAATTAATTGAAAGAGACATTGTTGGAGGCGGCGAGGTTGAGCAAAATGAATTCCGATACCATTATTTACAGCGTTTGAGACTTTCCTCGCTGCCACTAGACCCAGTGAACATTAAGACACCATTCATAAGGCCTCTTAAAGGATTTATTGTAATCAAACTCCATTCAATGCAGCCTCGGATTCAGGATCATGGTAGTGATGCATTTCAAACCCTCTTCCTTCATAACCACACTTTTCGTAGAAGGGTACCTTTTTAGCACCACAGTCAAGTATACTCTGTGATATGATCAGCTACTGATGCATTTCAACAATTGGATATGGAATACAATGAACTCACTTTATAACAACCTCTTTCGGAAGCAATGTGATCCAAGGCCTTAATAAGTTTTGTTCCAAACTGCTGTCCCTGATGATCCGCCGAGATACACACATCTTCCACATGACCTTGTAGTCCCAAATTCCCGAGGCTTCACCAATAACACATTAGCCTTTCCGCTTCTTTCATTACTTTCTCAAGATAAAAACACTCACAATTTCATTTCCACAACCAGTGTCCCAGTCCCCATGATAAACTCTCCGTCACCCTCACCCCCCTTCTCCTTCACAATCACCAACACATAATAAGTATCCTCACACTTCTTCATCGCATCGAATCTCTCTTCCCATTGTTCTTCGGTAATGGGCCCTACATATGCTAAATCTCGAAGAACACCTAGATATCCACGATGGAAATCCGAGCGTTGGAGTGCACGGAATTTATAGCCCTCCGGGAGAGTATTTTGACATTCTTCAGAGATTAAGTCGTTTGAAAAGAGTGATATTTCGGAGGAGGTCATCGTGAATGGAAAGATGCGTATGAACAAACAGTAAGAAGTTGAATATGTGACACACTTATTGAAATTTCAAAGATAGTTGAATGAAATATGAAATATAAATGGGGTGCATGGAAGTCACGAGAAACAAATATACGTGTCAGATCACGTGATGTTTATGCCGATTAGGTTATACACTGTAGATGAGTTCTCCAATTTGTTTAATGCGCCAGATGCGAGTCCCTCTTTTAAAGGTAGCATTTGCTTGTATTCTCGGCGGTAGTCATCTGGTGGTTAATGATATACTGAAATAGAGATAACTAAGTCCAGAAAGCAAAATTCGTAGTGAATTCCTGACAGTGATTGATTGGTCGATGCGTCGGATGCAACGTATGTTTTGAGGCTTCTCAAAAGTGGGAAATCAAATACGGACTGATAGATATTTGTGACACTATCATTTCCTGGTTACATCGTGATCTTGAAGATGACCTTCAAGATCCATCTTCCTCTCAATGCCATTGATACCATCAACCAACCTCCTCTATATTACCTCCAAGTCCAAGATATTCTCATACTTTCGACGGGGCTCTTTTGGACCATTACATATATTCTATACATTCGACAAGCCTATCGAGATGAATCTTATGGAACGCCTATTGTTGCACTGTAAGCATGCTCGCCCCATATATCGCTCCAACTAACAGAATGCCATAGCTGTGCAAACATAGGATGGGAGATAGTCTATGGCTTCCGCCTTCCATTCACCCTGACTCAAATCCTAGTCTTTGTTCCCTGGCTTATTATAGATGCCTTTCTTGTGTATACTGCAATGAAATTTGGGCCGAACCAGTGGAATCATGCTCCCATGATATCTCAAAATTTGAAGACGATTCTTGGGGGAGGTGTTGGAATGATGGTGGTTCTGCATTGGGCATTTGCGGAGACTCACGGCGACGACATGGATGCAATGTTTTGGTCGGCGTTTGTTCCTCAGATGTTTCTTGGAATTTCCTCAGTTGCGCAGTTGATGGAGAGAGGTCATACAAGTGGTCACTCTATTGATATTTGGTGAGTTGTATGATTGATGATTTGGCATTCTCTCTGTACTAATCAGGACAAATAGGTTTGTCGTTTCATTGGTTCAGCATCTGCAATTTTGACGTATTGCTGGAGATATTTCCACTATCCGAAGGACTACACGGTGGTAGGTACACCTTTGACAACATTTCTTTTTGTGGCGGCTGAATTGGCCGGTTTGTATTATCCTATCGTGTTCAAACACCTGCGAAAAAGAAATGATAAAAGCAAGGTGTTGTAAAATGAGTGCAGTAGGATGCGTTAGCCGGGGACCATGATTCTCAGCGGAAATGCTTCTGATTGGCTGAAAGTCGCGGCAACATTTAGATAGTCGCGCAGTAGACTTTCTGATTTGTTGTATCGTTCAAAATTGGTAATCTTGATATGGCGATGACATTCATTGATAAATGATCTAGGTAGGTACCATTCACTGTGAAGTAAGGGGGAGTTTGAGGGAGTACATATAAATAGGTTCACGCTCGAGCAATTGATAAATGATAAATCCGTGCCCCGCGAAGTTCTTTCACCAGTCTGAGAGCAGTAACGATTTACTATAAGAAGTACACGTCAATCCTCAGTTCATTCTGGTAAATGTTGATATAAGTTCTCGAGGTCAAAAGTCTTAAAAGAATTCATCTAGAGAATCATCCAAAGGACGTTCAATAGCTTAGAATATCAGGTACTACTTTCCTTTAACTCTACACTTTTATTGAATATCAAATGGAGGTTATTTACTCAATCGACAATCAGTCCACATTGACCCACAGACCCCGGATCTCCATAGCTAACAGACCTTCAGACATTCAAAGCTCAACCTCAACCTTACCCATCCTATTGTCAATCCATTTCCGAATACCTTCCAAATGTCCAACTCCACTGCCCACGAAGTAGTCATTCTGGGTGGGAACTTTGGCGGAGTCAACGCCGTTCATCAATTGCTTCGTCAAACTTTACCTCAGCTCCATCGTCTCGATCAAACAAAATCCTATCACATCACACTCATCACCCCCAACACATCATTTTTCTTCAAGATCGCCAGTCCACGAGCTCTCATCAATGGAACTTTGATTCCCCATGAAAAGATATTCGTACCATTGTCTGAGGCCTTTTCAAGATATGACGCCTCGCAATTCGAATTAATCCAAGGCGTGGCTTCAGCTTTGGACCCCGCAACGCGAACAGTCACCATATCAGCAGGCGATGGAACTACAGAGACCACGCGACAAATTCACTACGACTCTCTCATCATCTCCACAGGTACAACCTCCAAATCCCCACTCTGGACACTCCACGGTTCAGAATCCCACACAAAAACCGCGTTGAGTGCATTACACACTGCTCTCCCCAACGCAAAGACTGTCCTCGTAGCCGGAGGCGGCGCAGCTGGTGTTGAAACTGCAGGAGAAATCGCAACAAATTATCCAAATTGTAAGGTTACACTTCTCTCTGGTGCAAACAGAGTTCTTTCGAGAGTCAAACCGGCGACCAGTGCACGAGCCCAAGATTATCTCGAAAACATTGTTCACGTCGAGGTTATCAATGATGTACGCATTGAAAGTACAAACCCCGCTGAGCCAGGTGTTTCCCCTACTACTTTGACCCTCAGCGATGGTAGTAAACGCGATGTCGATATCTACATTGACGCTACCGGAGGAACACCTAACAGTGAGTTCCTATCGAAATCATGGCTCGATGAATCAGGACGCGTCATCACGCGTGATGCCTATTTCCGCGTCAAGGGAAATGGTTCGGACGATGTGAAGGGCATCTACGTATTAGGAGATATCGTAGCCGGAAGTTCCAATTCCGCCTTGGAAATGGACCCTATGCTCGCAACACTATGTTCTTCTCTCGCAGTAGATATTGCCACCGATCTCGGCACCAAGAAGCCTGCGGAGCCCGCTCCTGGATTGTTGGGCTCGGTATGGAAAATGATTGCTGGGGGTTCTGGAACTGGATATCCCGTACAACAGGAATTCAAACCAATGAAAGAAACGATCTTCGTACCTATCGGAAATGGAGGTGGTGTCGGACAGATTTTTGGTTGGAGAATTCCTAGTTTGATGGTGAAGGTTGGTAAGGGAAAATCCTTCTTGATAGAGCTTGTCGGACCAATGATTTCGGGGGAGAAATTCAAGAAGGCTTGATTTGTTGCCTATGGATGAGAATGGGATTTATGGAAAGGTCTTGGGTTCAGATAGCAGGTGCACTGGTCGTTAGGGTGATATCCTTTTCAAGATTTTAAACAATGGCGCAAATTAAAAATCTTCGTATTACATCTCCTTATTTCTTAATTTCAAAGTCACACGGGTGAGAATAGTTTCCTCAGTCCTTCCTAGTGTGTATCTTTATACCAAGATCTAGATCCCATGTATTTCCCCCCCGAAGTTTTTTATTCATTTGGTCTTATAAAAATCCTTCATTTGCTTCAACGTCTCTTCTCTTCTCATATATCTCCTACTTCGCTTACAGATTGATACCATTTCGAAGCTGTCATGTCTGTCGTAGAAGACTTGTAGATAAAATATACACTAGATATATTCCGCTTCTTATACTGAAGGGAATTCTCACATTAGTCTCACCTAAAAGCAGTAGACTGATGAGTATCCTCCAATATCCGAATCGCTTACCAAAAACATTTGAATATATTGCAATGAAGATGCTCGTTTGCCACATACGACCATAGACTGAAGAGAATTGGGCATCCCGTCCGCTCTGCCATACACAAGCTTCAGATCGGTGGATTAGTAGTTGGGTGGGTGACCAC
>PQXK01000275.1:0-47649 GCA_004786245.1 Botrytis hyacinthi | reverse complement strand
AGGTGATGGAGACGGTGCGTGGGGGGTGGGGAGAAGCGGGAAGGGGGATTTTTCGTGGCGAGGAGATCGAGGTGGCGGTTGATGATGACATGGGGGATTTTTGGAGCGAGGGACGAGGGGACGTGAGGGATGTGCTGGAGAATGATTGTTGGATTGGGGGTCTAGGTCTGGGTCTCAGACCTTGATCTTCAGATATGGGAGATTTGAGGATCAGACGAGGTGCATTTTCTGATGATCGAGTGGTGGTATTGAAGGCTGAAATGATTGGTCGCGGGCCAGGAGTAGATTTAACGGAGATTTTCGTCTCTCTGCCCTTTTGAGGAGATTGAATATGTGTTGGTGATGCTTTCCTCGAACCTCTTTCTCTCACTTTTTCTTGCTCGAGCATGATGGGTATTGTGTTTGTAGTGAAGCCACCGGGTACACTTGAGAATGATGAAGTAGAATGTGATGACGATACCGTGCTAGCTTCACTAGTCGTAGATCCCGATACCGAAGATGGGGCTCCGTGATTTTGTTTCTTGGAATTGATCATCTGCCATGTTGGTTCCCTTTCTTCAAACCTTGATTTCGTTGCTGTTAATTGCGATGTGGTGTATAAATCTTCTCTTTCTTGGCCATTCATGGAACGTGCATCGGCTTCTGATTCCTCGGCGGACGATGGAGATAAGAGTTGAGATTCGTCTGGTGACCAAGTACGTGCTGATTGGATTTGAGGTCTCGATCTTGGAGAACTCGATGATGATCTCGTTGATTGTTTGCGTGGTTTCTGAGTAGATGTGCTTGATAAAGAATCGTTATGTCCATGTCCACGCCGAGTCGTGGAGGTTTGGTCATCAATCACCAGATTGGCGTGGAAATCATTATCTAGACCTGGGGCGAATGAAGGTCTAGAGGGAGATAGGGCGGCGGGTGAGGTGTTGGATCTATTTAGCGACGACTTCTCTCTTGTTGGTGAGCTTTCACGATGGCCTTGTCTTGAGGGTGTGCTTGGAAAGAGAGAGAGTGCTGGGCTGTTGTGATGTGGCTGTGGTGAGGTAGCCCTACGTTTTGTGAGTGCTCTTGTACGAGCCTCAAGTTCTGCTTCCTGATTCAAGTTGTTAGTGTGGTTCAAATACAATGGAAAGAATATCAAACCTTGTTCGCAAGAGCTTCTTCAACACTTTTAAGTCTATCAAGTGTTGCTTGGCGTCTTTGAAGTAATGAGGAAGTGGTAGTGGAAGGTTTTTGTAAAATATCCCCAAACATAACACTATACCTTTCCATCTGTACCGAAGGAAGTGCAAGATCAAGTTTTGGTCCTTCGGGTGATACTTTAGGGTACGATCGAAGAACTTCAACTCCAATAGGACCTTGAACACGAATATCTGGAGTTCCTGCTCGAATACTTGTTGAAGTTGAAGGTTGAAATGAAGGTTGTAAACCCGGTGTCGTTGGTGCCGTTTGCGATCTTTTCATATCAGGTTTCTTGCCAGTCTTACTAGAAGTTGAACGACCACGAGATCTACCAGTACGCTTAGTCTCTGGTGAGGAAGGATCACTCGTTGGGGTTTCTTGTTGTGATTCTGGTTTCAGTTGATAGAACGATGCAGGTGTCTTTTCCTTCTTACTTCCAAATAAGCCAAACCACTTCCGACCTTTCTTTTGCTTCGGAGCAGCAATAGAATCGGCATAATGAGACATGTCGTCCATTGGATCGAGAGTACGGACTGATTCCATGCCAAGAGATTGTTGACCTTGTTGCCAGTTTTCTGGTGGGTGTGAAGGACTTCCAAGTGCCATGCCAATCTCAAGCTCACTAACGTCAAGATGAACAGTCCTACTTGTCTTGATAGAATCAGGACTGTAGGGTCGTGGTAAAGGATCAACCATTTGGGGCACAGCTGGTACAACTGGTGAAGGTGGGGGTCGAGTAGAAGGTAAAGGAAAGTTATAAAACGTAGGCCCGTCTATCCCATGTGCTGTCAGAGGGTTGAAAAATAGATCGTCCCGTGTTTCTCTCTTGACAGTATGAGCCCTCTTGGGAAAATTTCCTGTCGATTTTTTCGTTCCACCTGAAGTTGATGGTCTCTGTGGAAGTTTAAGCCGGTCTTCGCGACCAAGTTCGAATTTTTGGAATGTATTATTATCAATATCCCTGGCCTGTGCATCATCTGTAACATGAAGTGAAGCACTAGAGGCTGTTGCATCTCGACCTCTAAAACGAGACATCACCGACTTCGACCTAGTTATATTTTTCGACATAGTTTATACCCTGGGTCTGAGCCTGAACTTTCGTGCCTTTTTGAACCGATAAAATGGGTCTACTCGAGTATTTTTGTTGACAATGATGAAATGTGATGTGACTGATGTAGATGGTGAAACGAGTATATTGGTCGAATATATTTCTTAAAGGAATAGGCAGGTAACACCAGGAGACCCTTGAAATGCGAGAACAAATCGCGGAGAAGCAGAGAAATAAAAAGAGTGGGATACCCTTTACCAGAGAGAGAAATCGAGAGGAGATCGAAGATATGACAACGAGGAGGAGAAAACAATAACAAAAATGATCAAGGAAGATGGTTACATGACTTATCTGTTAGTTGCATCGCACACCTCCTTCAGCCCTGTAAGTTAGAGCAAGTAAGAAGAGATGGGGTACCTCGGGATATTGTAATTGTTTGATGTAAATGGGACGTTTAATTTAGAGATTTGGAGAGAGGACAAGGGGAAGGGGTTAGGTCTGGACAAGGCGAGGCCAAGCGAGTGGGGAGTTCACAATGACCTTACATACATTAGTATAATAATCACAAAAAGCTGTCAATTTGTGTGTAGCCAACCTTGACGTAGCACATTTAATCAGCTATCTAGGATGAGTAAAGGCCTTCAAGTGGCTGATTAGATGTTAGGATTCTTACAACGATTTGAGCCCTTTTAGACATGGGATGAGATTACCCAGTTGTGGAGTCTAGATGTCGAGATGATTTGCTCCTAAATTCCTAGTGGATTATGATTTGAAGCAGGGAAGATTTTCCGTTCCGTACCAAATGAATGTTTTGACTGGTACTGGGAATTTACTACAGATATTGTTCTGGAAGGAAATTGGATCTCATGATGTTTGGGATATCCAAAAACCAAAATAAAGTTGTGTGGCAACATAAGGTTGCTATTTTGACATGCATCCCTAATGCTCTTACATCCGGTGTGTTATACACATTGATATAAAATTGGCCATTGGCATTGGTTGAATGTGGTTGGAAAATATATAGCAACCTATGTCTTCCTTGTTCATGGAGGCCTTAAGGATGCTGGCAGTGAAGACAAGCGAATGAGATCGCGTATCAGAATCCCAGAGATTAGAACCGGGTTTGTTGTGGAGATGCATTAATCTTACAATCCTCGTTACGATCCAATGATAAGATGAAGATATATTTGCCAAAATTGTTATGAAGAGGGGTCTCTCATGTGTGAAGCTCGAATGAGATGAAGCGGCTCAATAGGTAAGGCAGTCTGCAAGTGTATATATGAAAGAAATTGGATATTTGACATGTTACCTATCATGGCGTTCGTCTCTTGGAATTGGGGTTGTTCGAATGATTAGATCTTCTGGATTTGGCTATTTGGAGATCGAATCGTTTTGTCATTTGAGTCCTCGCATCTAATACCTCTTCGAATGAAACGGCGAAGAATCCGTCACCCATCTACCTAGTACCCCATCGTCATACAGACTAGGCAAGGTACAGCTATCCAAGTACAATCTGTACTTAAATCTCCGCTGACCTCGCGGTAACATCATCTCTGCATTTCCGTAGTCCATACGGTAGGAGCCCCGAGGAGCTTTCGTAAGGAGCCAGGAATATTAGGAAGGAGATTGTTCTTGAGGCAAAGATCATCACAAGCATTTCATGGATATGATCTCCATGTTTACTGGGCATCTTGGAATGTTAGGGTCTCTCGAGGGTGTGTCTCGCCTACCTCCTTCATCGCATGAAATCTGCGATGAGACGAAACAATCGAGACGTCTAAGCAATCAAGCCTTAGACCTTGCCTTCACCAAGGCCTTCCCTTCTCGAAAACATCCCGATGATCATTTGGTCTATTTCTAGTTTCTAGAATCTCCATCGTATTCACAATTTTTCCTAAATTACTTTTACACACAAGTCTTTGATAAAATGAAGTTATCCATAGTATAAAGATTTAAGCTCACAAACAAGCAAATCATATCCTCGTATGTATCAATCACAAGTTGTCAACTATCCCGTAAGATCTACAATGACCAAGAGCCAGGAGCCAGGGTCTTCAAACAACGTAGCAACCGGTATATATTCGCAAAGATGCGATCTGGGGGCGCGGCTCCTGCAGAACAACAATGATGAAAGCAAAGGTAATTTCCTGGCGCCCAACAGGGGAATTTTGTTGTGTTGTCTATGATTGATAGGCTTGGTGAAGCCAGCTGAAAATTGGACTCTCCTGACAAAATTGTATAGCAACGATGTAATTCATATCGTCTCCTTTTCCGAGACCGACGCAGTTTTTATATTCTTACTTTATCCCACTCAATACGAGAATCAAGACAAACCCTCACTGAGAAGATTTCAGCGAGTCTCCACCTCCAAAACCCGGCGATTTGATGAATCTCTGATGACGAAGCAAATTCTCACCGGTGAATGGAATGCCTCTCTTGAAATCCAAAAATATTTTTGGAAATTATGGTCGGCAAGCCTATCAGCCAAGCGGGTTTCAAAAAGATCTGCGACGATAAGATGTGAATTTTGAAACGATTGGGGAGAATCGTATGATGTGTGTTGATCTTGGAGGGGTTGTGTTGTCTACTTGTTGTATTTAGATTGGGGTAAAGATTTTCTATAGATGTGGATGTCTGGACTCTGGCTCCAAGAAGCATCGTACGAAAGTTATTGTGTAGAAGATTGTATAATGCAATGTAATCCCGAGTACCTGGAACGGCAATTGAATGAAAACCTCCGCGTCGCCGTAAATTTGCCATGATCCGGAAACGGCTTTGGACTCTGGAGATCCAGAAACGAGGTCTCGTGAAATTAATAGCAATTTTAAAGATGTCAAAATCCACATTGTACACGACGACAACCGTTGGATATACGCGTGACTTTTCCAAACGTATACATCTCGGAGAATTTGGAAATGGACCGAAATGGTGAAATGAGAGAAAGTGTATTAATTGGTTCGTTGATATGAAATGAAAGTTCATGAAGTAAAATCTTAGGTCGGCTCTTCGGATTCCGGGTTCCTATTTGAAATCAGTTTCGATTTGTTGTGTCGAGAGGAAAGACTACTCGTTGATCTGTGATGGCGCCAATGTTGAAGATATAAGGTTCACCGTTCATGTAATATCAAGAGTCAAGAGTCAAGACCATTCAATTTCCCTCCTCTGGGGACTCTTCCTTATGAAGGGAATGGAGTCGATTGCCACGTACAAACAAGTAAGATGCTTGGATTGAGTCCGTAGTTGTAATAACATTATTCATTCTATGAATCATCAATACTCCATTTGCCATCTCACGATGCATGTCGTCTTGCTCACCGGCGGAACATTCCATGGAAGACTTGAGGTTGATTGTAAGTACTACTCGAGTAGGTAGGTAGGTGAGTGAACTTGAAGACTTGTGAATATTCTTGAGCCGGAGCATGGCATAGCAAGCGGGATACCTTCCGATGCTGCATCTGTTGCTCTATTCAGACAACTGCTTAAACTTATGCATAACATAGCATTCGTTGCAATGCTAAGAGAACAGAGGCGTCTTTCTATCTCGCTGAATGTCACTCCCTGGAGCTATCTATCGTCGTTTGATGTGATGTAGCTATACGTAGGTAGCTGCTATAGCTCCAGTTGCATTGCTCGTAGTACATATAATTGCTTCCAAGTTTGACCAAAGCTTCAGATGCTCTTCGTCTCATATATCATATGTATCATATCTACTGGTACGCAAGTAAAGCAACAATACATTCACAATCTAGATCCTTTCCTTCGTGAGAGCTCTACACAAAATAAGCCTCATCTATGTCGTCACTGCTATGCTTTATTTTGCTTTGACAGCGGGATGTTTCGTTTAATGCGGATATGATATTCAGTCATGGTTTCCTAGATCTTGAGGTAAGATAGATATCTAGCTAGCACAGAGTGCCCAGATGTTGTTGAATTACTAGATTGAGCTGGATGCATCGTTATATTCATCGTTGTATTCACTCCTGCTGTCTTCAAAAGATCGTATATCATATATCTACTCAACTACATAGTAATACTTCCTCACTTATTGTTATGTTACTCTTCTCCTCTCTCTTCCATATTCCATATTTCAATAATCTTGCAATAGCAACAACAACACAACAACACCAACAACCATAATCACTTCCACATTCATCTACAAACAAAAACATAAAAAAAACAAAAAAAGGTACCACTTTATATGATTGCATCCATTCATCTTTCAAGACTTTCTTCTTCACACACCGCAAACAACAACTCATCCATTTCAACCAACCCCACCAAAAGCCAGCCATCAAACTAAACAAGCGAGGTATATCACCTACGGTATACCTACCTACCTTCACGTTACTCTACAGAAACATAAACTGGATCTAACCACCATCAAAATTTATCACCAACTCATCTTCCCAATACCTCGATCAGTATCCGGTGATACCCAAGTCATCGCAAGAATTTAAAGCAACAATCTTCTCATCAACACACTTTACTATTTGAAAGATGTCGTGGCAGGGTATGTTTAATCTTTTCCTCTTGAAGTGGTGGAGCTGAGGTTACGGTTACCCCTCCTTGGGACCCCTCTATGTCTTTGGAATACCGTGGAATAGAAGTATTTACTGATGATTTCCAATAGCTTATATCGACACAAGGTACGAAATCCATAATACAAAGCACGAGAACAGATAAAATCGAATAGGAAACTGATGAGAATAATAGTCTTTGCGGAAGCGGACATGTCGAAAAGGGAGCTATCTACAATTTGGAGGGAACCTCTTGCTGGGCCACCAGTCCTGAATTCCAGGTACGATTTCACATTTTCTCGACATCATATCTATCCCGCTTTCGAACCCATTTCATATATACATCTGCGACGCTACTTTGGGATATTGGCAGATGGGTTTATGATCAGAAAATGCGGATAGAGCACACGTATACAAAATCTCACTCAGAAATCAGGCGCTGACACAAATCATGTAGATCACCCCAGCAGAAATGACCGAGGTCATAAATGGACTCAAGGGCCAAACAGATTCTTTATATGCAAATGGTTTACATCTTGCTGGCGAGAGATATGTTCTTACAAAAGTGGAGGAGGACGGCTCGATGCTCTATGCTAGAAAGGTTTGTTCATCTTTTAATAGATTATCTCAGCCTTGTCTGTTATCATCATCTCAAAACTCACTACAAATTTTCAACGACAACCACCCCACCCCAAATATCCTCATAACTCCTTATCAAATCAACACACAGAATCTATGCTAATTTTCAACCCCTTATAATTAGGGCAAGGATGGAATCGTTATCGGTAAAACCACCCAAGCAATCATCGTAGCCCGATACGTCGACCCAATGATCGCCGGAAACACCGTTGAGACTGTTCAAAAATTGATCACTTATCTCGTTAATGTTGGCTACTAAATATCCTATCCTGCTAAATATTAAAACAATGGATTTTCTCATCTGCCGAATCTTTTCTGCGATTTTCGTTTGTCTTTCTTGATCTCTTGCGAAGTTGGTGATGACGATGATGATGATGATGATGATGATTATGATGGATGGATGGATGTTTGGGGATGAGATTAGGGGAATTGCATATTGGAAGGTAGATGAATGGAGAATTAGTGGATGGGGGTGATGGATGATGGGTGAGTGATGAATGAGGGATTAGGGATGAAAGTGAAGATACTAGAATAGTATCAATCTTCTTTTCATGAATGAAGTATATGGATGGATAATGAGTGGATGATTCACATACGATTGAAAATATTCTAAAATCAATTACCATGCATTATATTCCTATCCGTTTATCTATTCATTTATCTCGTCATTTGCTTTTTCTTCTTGATCAAAGTAGTTGGGTGATATGTGATTGTGTGGATGGTTGATTTGAGAAAGAAAGGAAAGGAAGGAAGCAAGTGAGTTTGGGATCTCGGGGTTTGGTGTTGGTGATTGTGGATTCTTGGGGATGGAAGAGGGGGGTGGGAGTAAGTGAGTGAGTGTAAAGGAAAGTGAACTAGTAGATGGGTGAGGGAGGGAGTGAGTGAGTAAGAGGGAAAAGAAATAAGATAAGGAAGGGAGTGGGTGATGACTTGATGAGTCGATTCGATGGGTAGGTGGGTAGGTAGGTAGGTAGTTATTTATATATGTATCTGTTTGTTATATAAAGTTACTAGGTATGTTATATAAAGTTATATTATATAAAGTTACATTATATAAAGTTGTATGATATTAAGTTGTATTATATTAAAATATTATCTAGATACTTCTCTTTCTCTCTTTCTCTCATTCTCTCATTCTTTCGTCTCTTTCTGTTACTCTTAATTTTTGTAAAGGAGGGAGAGGAGGGAGAGGAGGGTTTATATATAGGAAGCATGATAGTATAGAGGATTGAACAGGAATGGGAAGGGGAAGGGAAAGAGGCAGTGTGTTGGGAGTTGGGAGGAAGTTGAGGATAGGTAGTACAATATGAGTGTATAGTATAGGTGTACAATATGGGTATGCAGGGAGGGAATTGGGGAGGCAGAGTTGGGGAGGTAGTGTAGGTAGTGTTATAGATCTTGGTGTTGGTATTAGTGTTGGTATTAGTGTTGGTATTAGTGTTGATATTAGTGTTGATATTGATATTGGTAGTAGTAGTAGTAGTAGTATTAGTATTACTTTCTGGATGCTGGATGCTGGATGCTGGATGCTGGATGTGTACTCTGATTGGTTATTTGACTACTTGATTGGTGAGAGGATGGGAAGGGGAATGGGGAATTAGTTAGGAAGGGCTGGGTATGTGTTTCAGTAACCAAATAACAGGAATTGGTTAAAAGGAACTGGGTAAGTGAAATAGTCAAGAGGAAGGCGTCAAAAGGAAAAGAAATTGAGGAGGTGATAATAAGAAGAGGAAGATGGTGAATGGGAGGAGCTGGGTAGGAGGGATTGGGTGGGTGGAAGAGAAAGAGGAAGAGAAAGAGAAAGAGAAAGAGGAAGAAAAAGAGGAAGAGAAAGAGGAAGAGAAAGAGGAAGAGAAAGAGGAAGAGAAAGAGGAAGAGAAAGAGGAAGAGAAAGAGGAAGAGGAGTGATAAGTGAGAGGAGTGAGAGGATTAGCTAAAAGGAACTAACTGAGCGGATGAAGATGAGATTGTAGATGAGTATGAACATGAACAAGAGTGCTTAGTTAAGAGTAGTTGGTCAGGAAGAACTAATTAAAAGGAACTAATCAGAAAAAACTAATCAAAATAAACTAATTAAAAGAAACTAATTTAAAGGAAAAAGAGAAGTAACAAATAAAAAGAACTAGCTAGGAGTAATTAACTTAAAAGAAGAGAAAGGTAGTGAATATATACAACTAAACGAGAATATAAGAAAAATAATATATAAAAGAAACTAATTAAGAATAAATAACTAAGGGAGAATAGCTAGAATGAGATAGTTAAAGAAAGAGGAATTGACTTAATTAAACAGAGAAGGAGTAACGAACTGATTAAGCGGAAATATAATTAAACAATAGGGGAAACCGGTTAAGAGAGAAGAATCAAAAGAAAAAAGAAAAAAGGAAATAGGGAATAGGGAATTGATTAGAAGGTATTGTAGATAAAGATCAAAAGGAAAAGGAAAATATAAAAAATTAGATAAAAAAAGAATAAGAAGAAAGGAAAGATAGTAAATAAAAAGATAGCTATAAAAAAAAAGTAATGATTAAAGGGGATTGTCTAGAAGAAATCGGTTCGGAAGAATCGATTAGAAAGAAAAAAAAGAGAGTAATGAAAAGGAAAAACTAGGTAGTTCAGAGAAATGCTTGAGAGGAGGAGGAAGTAGCTAAGAGGAAACAATTAAGAAGGGCTGGGGAAGAGACTGATTAGAGAAAGAGAAAGAGATGGTGAATAAGTAAGTAGAATTGAATGAGGGCAGGAGAAATTGAGTAAGAAGGAGAGGAGAAGGAATTAGATGATGAAAGGAATGAGCTAAAACGAATGGGTTGGGGAGAAGAGGAAGTGGGTAAGAGGAACTGGTTGGGAAGATGAAGAATTGGTTAAGAAGAAGAGGAAGAATAACAGTGGAGGGAGGTTGTAGATGTTGTTGAGAATGAATGATGAAGGCGATGATGATATTAAGGTTATGAATAAATAATCGATAATCGATAGTCGATAATTAATAACATTATAAACATACATATTAAACAAATAATAAATTCTCAATATAACAATAAAAACAACAAAATAAGATAATGGATTCTCTATATAATAAAAAGGGGGAAACGAGGGAATGAGAGAACGAGGAAACAGAGCGAGAGAGAAGAGAAGAAGTAAATACATCTCTCTTTTTCAAGGATAACTTATTCTCTCTAATAACATTTCTTTCCATCTCGATATTGATTTTGGGGATTCACTTACCTAGATAGTTTTTCTTTTCTTGGGATCCTGATTCCTGAGGAGTATCTTGGTCAGTATTCTTCCTCTATATTCTTTCCGAGAATTCTCTTTAGGATTTCTGGATTCCTGGATTTCTAGATTCCTGAGCTTCTTTTATATTACATTGTATTGGATTATGAAATTATAAACCGAAACTGTAAAGTCAGTTGGTAAATGAATAATCTGATGTTTAATATCTACTCTCATTCAATCCAATCCAATCCAATCCAACAGAATACAGATAAACAAAATAGAAATACCAAAGAATAATATGAGAAGTAATGAGATGAATTTGAATTTAGAGAAATACCTAGGTAAAGTATGTTGAGATTACGAGATTACTAGATCTAGATCTAGATCTAAGTAGGTAGGTATTGGGTAATGAGATGAGTATTGTGAATACGAAATGCTGGGTGCTGGATGCTGGATATTATACTGAATACTGAATGCTAGATACTAGATCAAGGAGGGAGTAGAAGTAATAGGAGGAGATAGGAGGAGGAGATAGTAATAAGGGGAGATGATACAACATGATATAACGCAACACAATACAACACAATACAACACAAGAATAACTCCAACTCCAACTCCAACTCTAACAATAACAACAATATCAAAACCAGACAGAGTATTATTATGTTGATTAATTATAAGTTATATAGGATCTCTCTCTCTCTCTCTCTGTCTCTGTCTATCTACCTATCTATCAAGAACTCTATACGCATGCATACAGATGTATTCTATGAATTCAAGGAAGGTCTGAAGAGCTTCAATGCGACTTTTGTTCTATCCTCTCCATTTCTTCCCTCCCCCTTTCTCCTCTTCCTCTCCTATCTTCACCTTCCCTTCAATCCATTAAACGCCCATTTATATGCCTAAACATATAAAGCTTCGCTCGCTATCAGAAACGCAATACAACATAACGAATGACAAGCCATGAAGAACTTTCATCATCTTGAGTATATCATGTGCATCTTCCTCTAATCATCAAAAACATTCCACAATCTCATCATCTCTTTCATCAAACATTACAACTTCCTTCTTCTTCCCTTTCTCACACCACTTCAAAACATTCACCTTTCCCCTAACTTTTAATCTCACTCCACATAAATGGAACGATAACCACACATGCCTTCCAAAAAACCTCCATACTCTGTTCTATTGCCCACGGAGCCTTCCAGATTCCCTTTACCCCTCCCATAATATCTCCCATCAAGATCCAAATCGCTAGTACTGCCACTGAAAAAAAGTGATAAATCAATACTAACGGTTGTCTAATGATTCCCGCCAATAATCCTGCAGGACCTTCTATACAATTTCCACCTCTCTTGAAATAATGAAAACATCCTTTTTGTAATGCCTTAAGTTGTGGATCACTAGCTGCGAAAAGTGCATAGAGAGCTTGGGCGAGGATATTGATGATAGAGGAAAGAGATTTGCGACGCCAGTGAAATTCTTTCATAGCTTTACTTATCGCAACCGTGTCGTTTAGATTTGGGATGTTGGAAGGAGAAAGTAAAGAGGATAAGAGAACAACATCATTGAAGGCTACAGTCATGCCACCACCAGTTAGGGGATGACGCATATTCATTGCGTCACCAAGGAGGAGAACTCCTTTTTGAGTTTGGGTGGAGGGAGGGAGAAAACTATTTGGCATGCTGCGGGGAATTTTGCCATCTTCGAGGGCTTTGAGGAAACAAGGTCGGACTTGTGGTGGTAGGACTGGGAGGACGACAGTATGGATATAATTCCGTACGCCACCTGCAGCGGCAGATGCAGCGGGGATATTGTCGGGAATATCTATTAGAGCGCGAGTTTCGTGAGTGCCGATTTGATAGAGAAGAACTGGGGAGACGTCTGAGAGGATTACGATTCCATGATTGGGAGCTGGCATGGGACAATCTATTAATTCTAGAGCGTAGAATTTACTTTTGACCACTGGGTCTTTGTTGATATATTGCTTGCGAAATTTGGAGGCATATCCATCTGCTATGATTGTGAGATGACCAAAATAACAATCTGCTTCTTTTTCGCCCGTAGATGGATTGGTAGTTCGTGTGCGGACTCCGAGGACTTGGGTTGAATTGTGTCCGCCAGTTATGGTTTCTGTAACTTCTGTTTCGACAATTGTGATATTGGGTTGACTAGCGCAAGCTTTCCTTAACTGCGAAATAAATCTTCCATGATGAAAACTTCTTCCCTCTGGTCTGGTACTCTTTTCATTCTCTGATCCTCTAAATCCCCCTTCTTGTGCTGCGCCGGCATTTGGTGGATACGGTATGGAAACGGGTGTGCCATGGTATATAACTTCATATCCTTTCACCCTTATCGAATCAATGCCTTCTAAACAATGTGCGAGTCCAAGTTTCTCGAGTGCGGAAACACCACCTGGTTGGAGAAGTTCGCCGACTATACGATCAGGTTCTTTAAGCCAACGTTCGAGAAGAAGAACACTGCGACCTTGTTGAGCAAGTGCGTAAGCTATTGCGCAACCGAATATACCAGCGCCGACTACGACGACATCTGCTTCGTGGTAGACGCGACGTCTTTCTTCGTTTGCGGATTGTATGGTGTAAGGTTGTGACATTTTGGATTTGAGGGTTGGTATGTGTCAGAGTTGAGGATGTTGTAGATATGTAGATAAGTGGATAGGTATGTGAGTATGTAGGTGGTGAGTAACTTTGCAGATATAATGTCTGCTAAGAGGAAGAGAAGGAAGGAAGGAAGGAAGGAAGGTGTGATAGCAATTCTTCTGACTCTTGTCTATGAATCAATCAATCAATCAATCAGTCAATTAATTATATGAGTGAATGAGTGAGTGAAGAATCAATGAATGGTAGGAATCAACATGTAACATATCCCGTCATTAATCGTAGGTATCGGGTAGGTATATACTCGTAAAAAAGGGATTTTAAGAAATCCAAATGGGACAAATCAATAAAATCAAATCAAATAATAAACAATGAATGATATAAAGCAAGTAAGCAAGCAAGCAATGAGCTGATGTCTCTCTCGCACTCTTCTCTTCCTGGGTCAGCAAAATATCAGGGACAATATGAACTGATGGATGATGAGTATATTTCCATGAAATCTTACGATTAAAATTCCTATCCTAGCCTCCTCTATTCTTTCATTTCTAGACTTTTCTAGTCCGTGGAGGGCGGTACCTGGGTAAGTAGAGTAGGCCGTTCCTAAGAAATGGATCATTATCATATGAAAGATGAAAAATTATGGTTATGATTGCACCCCCTGGTAACAATACAATGTGGCGGTAGGAGATTTCCATGTCCCGGTGTGAAAGATGATTGGATGAGATTTCCAATTGATAATGATGATTAAGCTATTTTGGCTTGGCATCGGTGAAAAGTTTCTACAGGAGGGAGGGTGAGGATATCACGTGGGTGTATCTACTAGCGAGGGAGCGAGGGTATTTTTTGGATTGGAAGGGTAGAAGAGGAGAAGGGGAGAAGAGGAGAAGGGGAGAAGGGGAGAAGGGGAGAAGGGGAGAAGGGGAGAAGGGGAGAAGGGTAAAAGATGAGAGGGGGAGAAGGGTAGAAGATGAGAAGAGGAGAAGAGTAGAAAAGTAGAAGAGTAGAAAAGTAGAAAAGTGGGTGGATGAAGCGTGGAAGAGTGAATGAAGATTGAAAGACTGATTGATTACATAAACATATTCCAGAAGAAATCTATGAGTCTACGAAGTATCTACTACCTATGATACATGGAATAAGTTATGTTATACCGCCTTCGTCAGCTAGGATCCGCTAGTGTGGGCAGAATGATTCTATTGGTGGCAAAATAAAAGCGGTGTAACATAACCTATTCCACAGACCATAGTATAAAGCACTAGTACGGGTGTGCAGGGAAGATGAAAAAGGGGTAAAAGTTGGGACAGATACAGATACAGATACTAGGTATGTGATTGGACGAGGAAGGATTTTCAGGTACGAACACGAAGAAGTGAGAAGTGAAAAGTGTAAAGTGTGAAATGTGAAGTGTGAAATGTGAAGTGAAGTGTGAAATGTGATGATAACTTGAAGAACATGAGTGGAATACCAGAAGGATGATTGAAATTAGGTAATCAGTATTTGATGTACTGGTGTACCTACCTAGTACTCAAGTATCTAATCATTAATCCAGTATCTCACATCTAATATCTGTTTCAAACATCAGCTGGTTTATCACTTGAGTATCACTTGAGTATCACTTGAGTATCACCTGATCATCACTCCATCATCACTTCATCATCACTTCATCATCACTCGATCCATGACCTTTTTCTCACCCATCCCATCCCATCCCATCCCATTCCTTCCGTCGGTATCTCAAATCCCGATAACACAAAAGATCACACTCCGCACCAACTACCTAGTCCTGCACCCGAGCCACACCACCAATTCACGTGATATCTCCTCCCCAAAAAGGTTGAATCATCTCTTCCCTCTCTCTCCCTCTACCCAAAAAATCTCAATCGTCTCTCTCCTTTACCCAATCAAGTAAGAGCCATACCCATACCTTACCTTACCTTACCTTACCTTACCTTAGGTACCCGACCATCCCTATCCCATGTTCATAGCCACACCCATACCCACACCCACATCCACACCCACACCCACACCCACATTCACATCACCCTACACCTTACCGGGACTTTTCCCTTCCGATCACCAATTGTGGTTCGACAGGCAAATCCCAAGAATCCATATTAAAAATAAAATCGATCACATCTAATCTCATTCTCTACCCTGACACACCTCTACTCTACTGTACTACTTACACAAAAACCTACCTCCTCCCTCTTTTTCTTCCTTCTGCCCACAACATAATTCCTTTCAATCTTTTGATTTCCTTCCTCTTTCCATAGCTAAATTTGCAGCTATGGATGTCTTATCAAATGCAACCATTTCTGTAACTCCAGATACCTTTTTGGGTATTTATGATGAGTTGAGTAAATACAATGTTCATCTCAACATATTTGAAAGACTCTGGGCGGTAAGTGATTCTTTGCCTTTCCTTTACATCGATATATCTTCAATCATCTCCAAAACACAAAATCCACTTACTAATTATTCAATAGAGTTGGTATGCCTACATGCAAAATGATGTCCTTGCCACTGGTATCATGAGTTTTGTGATGCATGAAGTCTTTTACTTTGGTCGAAGTCTTCCGTGGATCATCATCGATCAAATTCCTTACTTCAACAAATACAAGATTCAAGGGGTAAGTCAATTCCAATTCCAATTCCTCTCGTCACATCTACCGAAACATCCGCATCAATATCTCCAATTCAACATTCATTGACTCTTCCTCTCCAGAATAAAATCCCTACTGCTGCCGAACAATGGACATGTACAAAACTCGTTCTCCTCTCCCACTTCACTGTTGAACTTCCTCAAATTTACCTCTTCCACCCAATGGCAAAATACTTTGGAATGGGTACCGATGTCCCTTTCCCATCTCTCTTCACCATTGCCTATCAAGTCGCCATCTTTTTCGTTCTAGAAGACACCTGGCATTATTGGATGCATCGCGCCATGCACTACGGATGGCTCTACAAGAAAATTCATAAAATCCATCATCAATACTCTGCACCCTTTGGTCTCGCTGCCGAATACGCATCACCAATCGAAGTTATGGTACTCGGTCTCGGAACGGTTGGGTCTCCCATTCTCTGGGTTATGCTCACTGGAAATCTTCACATCTTGACTATGTACATTTGGATCGTGTGCAGACTTTTCCAAGCAATTGATGCTCACAGTGGTTATGAATTCCCTTGGTCGCTCCATCATTTCTTGCCTTTCTGGGCTGGTGCTGAACATCATGATACTCATCATGAGAAGTTTATCGGAAATTACGCCAGTAGTTTCAGATGGTGGGATTATGTTTTGGATACCGAGAGCGGACCTGAAGCTGCTAAGAGAAGAAGAGAGAGGAAGATGGAGAAGGAAGCAAAGATTGCAAAGAAGGCTCTGTAAATATTTACTTTGCCTTATCTCTGCCCTAGCCGAATGGGAAAGTGGAGGCTGTACATATCAAGTCATAGGCCACTTCCATGGGCTCATTTGATCTTTGGGAAATAGGAATTATCCATCAAGGTTGTGGATACACGTCCATCCGGTTGGATGACCGGAAAAAATAGATGACTACGAGAGATGATAGATGAGAGATTCACAAAGTTATATTCTGGTAATGAGGGAGGGTATGGTTCTTTGAGATTTCCGCGAATTTACCGGAAATTCAATCACTGTTCAGAGATGTGCATACATATAATGCAGGCGTTGGGATGGGGGAGGAGAGGGGAGATGTATGAAATTCTTCTTTTTTCGTTGTTATAGATTACATACGTACTTATACCTAATTAATACTTTTTTATTTACCGTATTCTTGATGAATTTGAAATGAATACTTGAAGATGTAATATAGATTGAAAATATACATATACAAGGTTACGTATGTACTTCTATTCTAATATTTCTTCTGTTTGGATATGTCATATATCAGAGTATGTGTACTATATATCTTGGTATATGCTCACTTACCATGCATAATAGTACATATACAGTAAACATTTCCGCAGTCTGATTCCAATTGTACTTTATTATTATTATTCTTCTTCTTCCTCTTCCTCTTCCTCTTCCTTTTCCTTCTGAGAAGGGAAGGAAGAAAGAAAGAGAAAAGATAAAGTCCGCCCCCCTCTCCCCCCCCTCTTCCAATTTTTTTTTGTTGATATATTGTGTCTATATATATATATATATACTAGGTATGTATGCGTGTGTGTATGCGTGTGTATGATATAATATAATGAATATGAATATGAATATGAAAAACTCTTTTTTTTTTCTTCTGAGATTTGAGATTTGAGATTTGAGATTTGAGTTCTGATTGTTGTTCATCTCTATCTCTATCTCTATCTCGGGCTGTTCTTTTTGTGATGTACTGTGCTATGATGTGCTGTGCTGTGATGTGATGTGATGTGGTATGCTGTGATGTGGTATGATATACTGTGATATGATATACTGTGGTATGGTATGGTATGGTACGGTACGGATGGTATGGTATGGTATGGTATGGTATGGTATGGTATGGTATGGTATGGTATGGTATGGTATGGTATGGTATGGTATGGTATGGTATATTGAAAAGCTTATTTTATATCTATATATATATAGCTATACAATATACATATACATATACATATACATATGATTCCCACCCGCCCGCCTGCCTATCTATTTATCCTTTTATGCATGTGTGTATTCATGTATACATACATGCGTGCATTTATCTACAATATCAACCAGCTACCAGCTACCAGCTACCAGTCATTTATCAATCCATCCACCAAGTAACCAAGCAACTAGCTATCAACAACCTACATTCAACAATCAACATACCCCCACATCCCCTCTCACACAATCCCACCTCACCTCCTCCTCCAAACCCCCATCCCCCACCCCCCCCTCAACACCGCCAGTCCCCACGCCATCCCCAAGCTATCCCACATAACATTCAATTTACTCCCACCAACCTCCTGCCACGCAATCGGCTGTTCAGAAACTTTGATTCCCTTTCCCTTTCCACTTCCCTTTCCATCTCCCTTTCCCTTTCCCTCCCCCTCGCCATGCTCCACCCCCGGTGCACTCTCAGCCAACATGAGCATTTCGACGTCGAAAATCCAACCTTCGGCATGCATGTACGGGATGATGTGGGGGAGGGCCGCGCGCGTGAAGAGTTTGAATCCGCATTGCGTGTCGCGGATGCGCGAGGTGGCGGGGGGTGTGAGGAGACGGAGGAGGAGGTGGAAGGAATGCATTAGGGTGTTGCGGAGGGCGGAGCGCTGTGGGGGGAGGGGTGTTAGTTTTTGTTCTTTGAGGGATTGGGGAGTGGAGGAAGGTTTGGGGGTGGATGGATGAATGGATGGATGGATGAATGGATGGATGGATGAATGGATGGATGGATGAATGGATTGGGGAGGATAAGGAGGGGGATTTGTGCAAGTAAAAGTAGGAAACATAGTATGGCGAAGAGAAGAACAGCAAAGAAAAGAAAACATAAGCTGTTCGTTCCCTCCTACTACGCTACCAATCTCCACCCCATAGAATGTGATGTGAAAAAAAAAGAGGAACTTAAAAAGAGAGAAAAATACCTTAACAACCGCTTCACTTCCCACCAACCAAGCTCTACTTCCCACCGCCACACCTCTCCCCTCCTCATCCACCACCTCCTTAACCCCCTTGACAAGCTTCCCCAAATCCGCAAACCGACTCGCTCCATCCGCATCAGCAAACACCGCATATTCCCCCCTCACATGTCTCATACCATGCGTGACCGCGCCTCCCTTCCCGCGATTCTCCTCCAACGTCACAATCCTCAAAACATCATGCAACCTATTCTTCCGCGAAAACTCCAACGCAATGTCCACCGTGCGATCTCGACTCCCATCATTCACCAATAAAATCTCATAGCCCGTTCCCGTCCCTTGTCCTCTCGCCACACGTCCATATGTCGTGTCGAGAAACGAAAGCGCTTCTTCCAACATGCCGATCAAGCGTTCCTCTTCATTATATGCCGGCACCACCAGACTCATCTCGAGAGTTGCGGGTTCGATCGCCCCCGTGCGGATATGATTTTGCGCCGCGGAACCACTCTTCGAAACGGAGGCTTCGCGATGCGCAACCCAGGAATCGTACCAACAGGTTAGGGGTTTGGTTTCCGTGGTGCCGGAGGGAGTGGTGGTTATGTATGTTTTTTCGGATGGGTAGGGTGGTCTGGGGACGGGCGCGACGAGTAAGAGGAGAGCGTATATCTGGGTTGTGTAGTATTAGCATGATGTCCAAACTTCTGAAGTATCGAATCCAATTCCCGTTCCAGAAGATAAATCTCTCTCTGATAGTTAGATAATTACAATCCCCTCAACAAACCCCCCAAAGGGAAAGAAGAAAAAAAACTCACACAACCCAATCCTACACCCACCAACCCGATCAAAATCACCCCCAAGATATGCGCCGGCGTATGCCTCACCATCTCCCACAATCCCCCCAATATCTGCAACGGAAGTTCGAGTAACCCCTCCATATCGAAGTATAATTCGAGTAGCAAGAACTCTTTATCTCCCTTCCTTTTCCCTTTACTTCTTCAATCGAATTCTCGAAATGTGCTAGGAACTTCGCAGAGACAAGTAATCAATCAACCAACCAATCGAATCGCAAAACCCGTTCGTTCGTTCGTTCGTTCGTTCTGTTTCTTGCGCGCAACCCAGACCAGATTCTCAAAACCTGCAATCACATCCACAATCGCAATCGCAATCACAATCACAATTCACGAATCCCCTCAGCTCCAAATGGTCCTCCGCACATCCAATTTCCCTGCAATTCCTCTAGTTCCCTCAATTTCCTCTACTCCAATTCCTTCAATCCACCAGACTCCCACTCACTCACTCACTCACTCACTCGTTCAGCAGAAAGGAACGTATATGCGTGTGTATGTGTATGTAACTAAGTACCTAAGTACCTATGCGTACTGCACGACAAAAATAATTAAATCAACCCAGGGAGGGACCCAAACCCAGATAAATAACGTAAAGTAAAATAAAATAAAATAAAAAGAATGAGTGACCTCTAACAAAATAAATCCATAAATCAATCAAATCAATTGGAGCCGGGTCAGTCAGAATTTATCTTCAATTACAATCTCAATTCAATCTTCACACACATAAGAACACGTTCTCCAAAACCCAAACCCATAACTCACGGCCGCACCTCGTACCCTGACCATGTATCTACCCTACGTTACAGCCTACCCACAGTCCATCCATCCATCCATCCACCCAGGTCCAAGCGTCTAATCTGGGGACACTGACGAATGCGCGTCCGATTGAATTGGCTGACGCGGCAGTTCGTGGCTTACTTAGGTAGTATCTCGGGTCCGGTAGGTATCATCACATCTCAATAATAAATCTCGAGTTCCAGCATCTAAACAACTCAAAAACAATCAAAGTGCTGGAAATCTTCATTTCATGCTGCTATCAATGTCAAGATCTATTTGACAAAGATAGTATCAACTCATCTGATATCAACTCATCTGTTCTCATCTTTTCTTTTCATTTCCTCTTCTCTCCCCTCTCCCCTTTCCTTCGATAATCATTTGATTTCCTCCCATCCCACCTATCCATCCATTCATTCCCAGAAATATCGCTGTCCCAATTCTACTGTACAAGTAATTGACAATCAAGTGATTCCGCAAAGTTTCCCTCCCCATCCTTTCAACCAACGCGAAAAAATCAAGCCAAAGCCAAGAATCTTGATGCAAGCAAAATTGAACTATTGGCGCCAAAATTAAAAGCAAACCAATAAAGCAATCACTGTCACTGGTTGAACTGAGTGAATCTTTATATCAATCAATCAGCAACAATTCCATTTCCTTCCCTTCCTTTCGCCCAAACTCCATTTCGTGCAATTAAATAGCGCCGATGTCCTCCGAAGAATCTTAATCTTCCATTAAAAAAGATTTTTAAATCAACGTAACAGTATGTCAACTTGAACTGCCACCAGGGCTATCGCCACCAGTTTTGATAGCTGGAGTTAAACTGATTGCAATCTTTTTAGGTCCATTATTACCATCGCGTGTTTTGGTGAAGCTTTGTTTCCTCCTCAACACGCTATTTGTTGATGTCGTAGAACTCGTAGAACTTCTTCGTTTATGATGGGAGAGTTTGCCAAGTTCATCTTCTTCATCTTCTTCTCTCCTGCGTTTTTCCGATAGCCTTTCTGGTAGAGTTGGTGTGGAAGAAGTAGGAGTTAATACTAATTCATCTCCACTGGAATCTTTGGAAGCTAATGGCTTTGGTGAAGGGCTTCGACTTAATGGAGCGGAGGTTATACCCACAGAAATATCGTTTTCCGAATTTTCATTTTCTTCATCCGATGGATAGTCAACTAAAGGTTGTGAAACAGGCGATTCCCCATTCGTTAAACTCTGGTCCTGAGATTTTTCCTCTTCGTCATCAGAAGTATTGAAATAGGCTTCTTCATCCGCATCCAAGTCCTTGATACCTGAGCCCCATCTACTACCTCTACCTGTCTCAGGTCTCTTCGGACTTTCATCTTCGGTATCGAGGAATGAAGTTTCCATACTCGATGCAAATCCTTGATTATTATCATACCTTGTGATGAAATTTGTGAAAGTGTCAACATAGGTAATTGACTCGAATTTTTCTCGATAGTTTTCCACCAAATGATTGACCAAAACCCTTGTACTAGAACCTTGATTCTTGATGAATTCGAAAAACTCCAAACAAGCTGAATTTAAAAGATTATCTCGAGGCATTGTTTCAATGACAAGGTCTAAAACTGGCTCAAAGAGATGATCTTGCATCATCTGTTGATTGTAAAATTCATCTTGTAAACCAACCAAATTTCGGAAAAACTTCAATGCAGCTAGAATTTGTTAGTAAAGTTCAAGCCTATTAAAATGCAGTAACTTACTCAATTTTAGGTACTTCTCTGGACTCCCCAAAAGCTGAGAGATACGTTGAGCTAATCCTTCTGATAGCACAAAATATTTGCTGCGGTGCATATGTTGTCTAATGAAAAAGCAAAGAATCTCTATCAAATAAATGAATAAAGATACTTGATGAACAGTAAAGTTCATATCCTCGTGTCCTTTCAAATCCACTAAAGGTTTAAATAATTTTTTCGCTGATTCCTCATAGAATTGATTAAGGAAAAGCTCATGTTGAGGATCTGTTTGATTTCGAATTCGAGCGGCATATTCAGCACCATTGGCTTTTGAGAGTCCTTCCAATGGTCCTACATGACTACCTTGGTCGAGAAGAACCTTGATCGCATCTGCTATTTGAGCCTTTACACCCAAATCTGCTTCTACGAGAAGAAGATCGATAAGAGAATCAGTCAACAAAGTTTGCTTCTCGGCCATTTGTCGAAATATGGTTTGACGAATCATTTGAGGATCATGATCAATCATAGAAACCAATACGTCTGTAGCTCCCACTCGTACCCCAACGTCATTGTGTTTGAGAGCGAAATTAATGACAGATAAAAGGCCATGACTCAAAAAGTTATTGTATAGCGTTTGTCGTCCCGGTGGTTGCAAATTCTTCGCGATAGCGCAGCATTGTTGTATGAAAAGTACAGCCATCTTCTTCCTTTCCTGATCTGTCTCTTGGTTTCCAAAGATGCCAAAAAGTTCCTTGAGAACTGCTGTATTGTTCTGTAGATATTGGACAATCTCAACTTGATTGAAAAAGATAAGACCGTTAAGAACCGAGAACGTTGGGTCATCTAAGATTCGGGCGAGGACAACATCCTTGAGATATTGTAATCGATTCGTATTATGAATCTTCCTCATGATGTTTTCATCGGGTATCTCAACGACTTCTTTATATCTATCCTTTTTGCCTAACCAAAGTCGATGATTGGCCTTGTGACTTGGGAAATCCGAATCGTACTCTAAAGCTCCGACAACGCCAATAACCACCTCATCCGTAACGATATGCTCGATTATTGCATTGTCATTGAGCAAAATTATAATCTTCATCATGTTGCAAAGTCGATGCAAACTTGGTAAATCCTCCATATCTTCTGCTATTTCGACCAGTGGTATCAATCTTCGGATGTAGTTTTCGTTGATAACCAATTTCGTAAGGGCTTCGCGTCCGGATGTTGTGCTGTTCAATTGTCTTAATTGCATTTCCAATTCGGGCAGGTTACCCAATGAAGGATTGGGAAGAGACGTTGGAATGTTTAGCTCGGGGATGTTATCATCAGATATGATATCTTCTATAGAAAATTGTAAGTACCAAGAGGGCAAAAAGGATATCATAATTAGAACTTTAGGTTGCTAAACTTACCCTCAATACTGATTCCTCCATGTCCACCCAAAGTCGTTTGTATGTTATTGATGAATCGCCTGTAGTAAGCATCAGTCAGAAATGTTCGGATGCGCAACCATCTTATGACGCGTTCATCGCGACATGCCACTTACCAAACAGCCGTGCAGCCCTCTGCTTCTTGAAAGCTGAGAGCCATATCCATCTCACTATCCGGTTCTGTCCATACTATGAGAGTTTCTGCATGGCACGCATTAGTATGAAATGTGGGAATCATGCGCTGATCCAAAATACCTTGCTGTTTCTGAAATTCGTCTCCTTTAACGATCTTAGTCTCTAGAAGTATACGACCTGGTTGATCCTCCGACTGCACCATTACTCTAGGGTCTGATTTTTCGGGGCCATTATCCTATGTAAATTCAAGATGATTAGGCAACAAGTCTCGATGAAAATGCGAGAACAAGATAAGGACAAGAACAATCGGCGCGCAGACAATAGATGTATGCGTGAAGATTGAGAAAGAGAGCATAAACATACAACCATAAAGTCGGCTCTGCAAAAGCCAGTACCTCTATCAAACCAGTCGCCATCGCGCAACTCATAGACCTTGACCCTTCTCTTGTCATTTGGCGGATTTTGGTTAGGCCCTCCTGCCTGCGCCATCATCAAAGGTTGTGGTTCCCCCTCCAGTTCCTCTTGCACGTATTCCAGTACCTCCGATGAGATATCTAAGTGTTGTTGAAGAGACAGTTGCGACTGCGTTTGAGTGAGAACGGACGCCACAGTGGATTGTTTGCGCCTCGGAGTCGCGCGTAACTGGGAAGTTGGTTTAGGTAATGGAATGGTCTCTCAACGATGAGATACGCAATAAATACAGTAAGCGACGGTGATAATTACTTGTAATGAATAAATCGGGATGAATTGCGATGGTTTCGGATTGTTGTGCGGGTTAATTCATCTGCTTGTTGGCGTGCGGGTTCGGGATGATGAAATTGTAAGTGGAACTTATTAAGTTTACACGCTCACGCCGTACATTTATTAATTCTCTCGCTAAAATTATGCCAGGTAAGGTGAGGCAAGACAAGCAAGTTTCTCTCTCTCTCTCTCTCTCTCTCGAGTGACGGGAAGCAAGGCAAGATGTGATAAATATAGAAGTGGAAGTGACCAATAATGATAATAGTAATGATAATAATAATAATAACAATGATTTACAAAGTTAAATAGAGAGGATGCATACGGCCACCAATTGATTTTACGTTTGTTCTTTGGTTTACGGAAGATATACGGGATGTATCGTTTGGACCCTTAGAAGATCTCACACTGTCGATTACCTAGGTATATTTTAATTTGATGATATTATGGATTGATCTTATCATGAGATGAGTGGCACCCTCGCACCCTCGCACCCTCGCACCCTCGCACCGTGGGATCAACTAAAATCTCCAACTCTGGGATCCGTATCACGTGTCTGATTTTAGCACACTTCGGGGTCCAATAATTCCTTCCGTCAACCAATCGTGATCTCACCCGATGTTCTGTGCTGGTGTTTCAAATGTTGGGAGATAAACAATCTTCCAAGCGAATCTTTCCGTCTGGCGGGTACCACACCATAGTACCTAGGTATGTATGTATTGTGCATTGGATTCGATCCCAGAGAGACACATGCATGAATGATGTAAATATTTGGTATGTAAGAGTACCGAGTGGGTGATGACTGAATCTCACGTTGATATCAAAATGATATTCACCATACCTTCATTTTTTGAAACTCTTTTCCGTCGGCATCACTCTTCACGCGCTTCTTGAGACATGGGGAATGTCCAAAATGGATTTTCAAATCCGTCGTTAACATTTGTCTTCCTTGTCTGACTAGGATCATTCGATGCATGATAGATTGAGCGGCAGTTGATGCAGGGCAGTGTACTCCGTAGTGGGGAAGGAAGAAAGGGAAGGAACATACAACTGTTCAAGTATTCAAGTCGATATAAAGTGGGAGCTGAGAGAGCTATTTACACAAAATGATGAGTTGTTGAAGATGGATTGAATCTCGTTCATTAAATTATCTATCTTCTTGAGGGCGTAGGGTGGGTGTTGAGTGCTTATCATTCAGCCCCCATCTCCATCTTTTCTAAGATATCTGGCGGATGAAAGGAATCCACTCATACTTCTTTGGGGGCTGTACTTCTTGAAGAATCAACAATAACACATATCATATGGTAAGGAAATAGTAAGGAATTTCTCAAATTTTCTCATTTTTTCGCATTTTTCGACTCGTTGGATGATTTGATATTCAATGACATACCATGCTATGCTATGCCATGCCATGCCATGCCATGCAAATGTGACATCTAGATCCAGTACTCGAGCCTCTGTACTCGTACTGCTTAGGCTTGCTTATCTTCGAATCTGGCAGTACCGGTATGCACTGAACAGTCCATCATAAGGTCTTTGCGAATACGATACCCTGCTCCCGTCCGTTACATCCCTCTTTCAGATAGCTAAACATGCCTGTTATCATGATCATCATAATGAGTACTAGGTAGGTATCCAAATCTTTCACCACAAATGAATTGATATGTTCCTCAGTACGTACCTAGGTATTTTCCGGACATCCTCAGCCGAGCGTTTTAGATCTACTTCTCCATACAGCCACCATCCAAGAATCAATTGGCAAGACGGGAGGGAGGCGTTACGGAAGATAGGGAAATGTCCTAATGAGACCACTAAAGACGGAATTTCTCCAATCGAGGACAATGTCCTTTTGCTACGGAGAATACTAGAAGAAAACGTGGAATCATGGCTTTTTCTCCGAGTATTTTATCCTAATTGGACTTCTCCGATTTCTTGGTGACAAGATCCTGGATTTGGAAAACTAAGGATCCCATTTTGGGCTGTGGAAAACTCTCTTTCTCTAATAGTCGAACACATTTGTGGTCAAAAACAGGTTGAAGACAGTCGAAGAAAAGCAGGTTGGATGGTAGAAATTTGAAGAAAACGTTAGCCTTACCAACATTTCTTTTCACTCCAGATGCGTGCAGTGCAATTCAATGAATGCAATTGTCACGCTTTTCACAACCCCATGAAATTCACGGATCTTTCGGAGATTCATAAATCGGACATACCAAGGTTTGATCACTCCGCTTTCTAGAAACCGGACACAAATCACCGGTATGTTATGCATACGCTTCAAATCGTACCATGGTATACATGGGAGAACAATATGCATACGCGGGAGGCTGCAGTTATCAGTTGGATCTTCGTTTATCATGATTGGAGCGTTTCTCATCATGAATGAAATCAGGTCAGTGCAGTGCAGTAGCAATTTTCCCTCCCGTCCCTTTTGATAACGACAACCTTGGTATTAGCCGAACAACAAAACCTTCTCTTGATCTATCGATTATTCCAACTACATTTTGATGTATACCGGTAGTTGAATATCGTATTTCTGATCAGTCTTTGCAGCAAATGATATGACGAGGAGAGAAAAGCCTAAGTCTTCAGCCTCAATTAACTTTGAGGTCTAACATTTTGGTGTGTAGTTCTATCTTCCCGAGATATGTTCTCGTTCTGTAATGGTCTCTCTTTGATGGAAGGAAGCCTTTCATTGATGTAGTCTATCTTTCTGAGAGATACTACAATTCATACTCCATAAACTTCCCACAAATTCGCACATACCTCCCCAACAAGCTCTACTCTATCGACCGGCTCCAAATATTTCCCCAATACATTTCCCACATGGCATTTTATACTTTTTGGTTACGACTGAGAGGCTGTTTCAAGCTCCACCTCGATACCAGTTCATCGGAAGATTTCTTAGTTGATTTTCAAACGTCTGATCACTTGCAGTACCATCTCTTACTCCCTAATGTGTTGCATAGCCGAGATAGGGCTAAGACAAATGATATCCTGGCAACCTCCATCACACACGGATTGGTACATGATTTCCATGGTTTGGGTGGTAAGTACCACCCTAAACATATGGTATTTGGTACTAGGTAATGCTCTCTTCATGTCTACCTAGTATTTACCGACATGTGTTAGAGGTACCAAGGATCACTAAAGGCACCGATTACTCCAATAAAATTGTAAGTCTAAAAAAGATCGTTTGGTGATTGATCCACCAAACACTCTTCTAGATATCGATACACAGTGGAAATGAGGTTAATATTCAAGATCATACTCTCAGGAGGTTTCCAGAATCAGCTAGATAATCCTATCGAAGTGTTAATTAGTCGTTTGCAGCAAAACGAAGGACGGGTAAGTCGAAATGTTCATATGAAGAATTAAATGGTGACTGGAAGATACGAGGTATTTAGTAAGTCTAGATCAATATCCCGTGCTGTAGATTACTTTGTCAGATCGTCAGAGTAGACCTTTTGATGATAATGTTGCGCTACATGCAAAGCGTGCGCTTATCTATGTGTGTATACCTACCTCTCTAGTACGTTCTGCGATACATGAATTTAAGGTTTGAGCGTGAAATCCAATCCATCAAATTTTCACATTTTGCGCCGGAGAATTCCCATGTTGGGAGAGGAGGGGAGGGGAGCAGGAAATTTTTGTGGATGGTGATTGGATATGATGTGATGGATTGTTGAAATTGTTGGAGAGTGATGAGATGGGTTTGGGGGGTAGAGGGGAGTACAGTAGAGGAGGTATTCACCCGTCAAGCTATCAAAATGTGTAGATCGGTGAGTGGTTTGAATTTTGAATTTTGAGTTGGAGATTGGAGATTGGAGATTGGAGATTGGAGATTGGAGATTGGAGATTGGAGATTGGAGATTGGAGATTGGAGATTGATGAGGTGATCTGAATTGTATTGTGAACTTGAACTTGGTCTTGGTCTTGGTCTTGGTCCTGTTTATTAGTCTGTTGTTGAGAATACTGCTCGGTATCTATGTACTATACTATTCGAGACGTTTGTCATGTTACCTAATACTTATTAGTATGTTCTTGGAGCTAAGCTCTGTGTGTGGGAGAAAAATGGATTCTATTATAATGGACATGGTTACCATTGGACCAGCCATACCCCTTAGGGCTCTGGCATTGAGCTAATCATACATTATATGCCTCTTTAGGCTAGCACCTTCCTCTGTGGGTATTTCCCCATATTCCCCTCCTCTCCCCCGTCTTTTATGAATATGCGAGGATGGAAATCTAACAGGTAGGTAGGTAGGTATACTCGTCTTTGTGAGGATTGAAATACGAATAGGAAGATGGGAGTAGCGAAAGAGAACATAAATTCATTTGCTCTCATTAGATGTATCTACCTGAGTCCTGATATCAAAACCCCCCAATGTGAAATATTCGACGAGGTGACGAGTAGAAGTAATACCAAGACCATTCCAAGCATTTTGAAAGCTTCACATCCGTACTAAATCCCCGATTTAGAAATAGTGACTCCTGAGTACACGAATTAAATACCCGATCATCCTCAGATGCAAAGTTAAATCTTCCAAGGTTCACTTTGATGTGATCGATGTGGACGATAATTCTAGTGGGATGCTAAATATTACCTGATGTGGAATTGATGGGAATGATTGATGGATGATCACGAGAAGGTGGAAGAGAAATGGCTGGTGGGATTTAGTATTGGATTTAGTATTATTGTTAGTATATCTTGCTTACATACTAGGTAGGTGTGTTGTTAATAACGTCTTTCTTCGAACCGGCTTTTTAGTTTTGAAATATTCGCTCTCATCATTTTGTCGAATTTTTCTTTGTCTTCTTCTTCCTCTTCCTCTTCCTCTTCCTCTTCCTCTTCCTCTTCCTCTTCCTCTTCCTCTTCCTCTTCCTCTTCCTCTGATCTCATCTCATCTCATCTCATCTCATCTTATCCCATTTAATACTTTCAAGTATCTCAACATCAACCCACCTAGAACCATTGTATATCACTCTGATTCTTCACTTCATACATACCCTTAAAGAACACAACATATAAATCAATTTCACCCAAAATGACAATACTCTCAAGGCTCAAACGTACCAAAAAAGCTATTGAAGAGAACAAGGCCAAAGTCACCGCCGACGAAGAGGGAAAAAAGAAAGACGAAGAAGAAACTGCCAAAGCTCCATACAAACATGTTCCATCACATGCTTCAGTCGATGCACTTTTCAGCGCACCCCCAACTTGGAAACATGAAGATCGACCAAAAATCTTAGAACACAATAGACGGAGAAGTCAGAGAACCGTCAGTCGTACTCACAGTACTCTTTCATCAGCAAATGCCGCTCCCGATAGCACACCTGCTACGACCCGCGCCGCTAGTTATGATGGCTATAATCCCACATGGAATTCTCGTATAGAACATGTATCATTTTTTGAAGCAGTCAATCAATCCATTGCTCCTCCCCCAATCAAAACTCAAGTTCCAAAAACTCCCGATTCTGCTGTTGGTATAAGTCCTATATCAAGTGTTGCTCAATGTGGAGGTAATTATTTCTCTGGTCTTATCACCATTAAACAATATACTAACATCATCAAAGCTGCACCCCAAACTACCAGTCCGGTAGATAGTAAAGTGCCCTCCTCTGCATCATCCTCCAGCGAGTTAGGTTTGGACATCGGCGCCAGAACACCACGTAGACCTCTTCCAAGTGATGCTTTCAAACATCAACCAGTAATCTTCCAAAACCACGATATTTTACAAAGATTACACACAAGCACCACGCGCAAATTGGGAGAGGCTCCTACTCTCAAAGCTCCTACTGTTGAAGTACAAGTACCAAAACGTGTTGTGGTAGCACCGGTTACGCAAAAGAAACCTGTTGCGGTAGCACCACTTGCAAGATCTCGCTGGCGTCGTATGGGAAAGAAGAATGAAGAACCTACTAAAGATTGATTTATCTTGGCAATCGATTTACTTGGAAGTGATGGAGAAGTGCTCAATATTTATCAATATATTGTTCCAGGTGCGAATGAATATTTGCAGATCCCTTTGAGGAATACTCACAGTGATGAAGTTGAAGGGTCATTTGCAGATGGAAATAACGCTTGTAACGATGAGGACCCGGTAGTATTTTCGCGGTTCGCATGTAATGGTTACAATATTTTCGTTGCTTCCTACTTCTTTGTTACTGTTTGGATCATTGGGTTTTATTCAGCTATTTCTTCAGGTGTTTACGCAAGTTGGTGGGGGTTTTTTTTCATTTGCTTGTATTACTAAAAGTTTCTTTCTTTTTTCTATTTTTTGGGAATAGGGGTGGATATGGATATGGAGATTGAGAAAGGGAGTTTTAATATTGGTGAATGTTGTGGAAGGGAGATGCAGTCATACATTACTTTTCTTGCTTGGTTTGCAGAATGAAGATATGATGATCTTATTCTCTGTGAAGCTTTGGTGGTACGAATCGAATGAGAGAGAGTGAACGTTGGTATGAGGGAGGTGGAGGTGAAGGTGGTAATGTTTGGTAATAGATAGATAGATGGGTAGATATGCAGGTGTCTATTGCTTGAGGATCTTCTTTGGGATGATTTGAAATGGAGTTGGGAATGGGATTGTGCTTGTGCTTGTACTTATACTTGGAGTCAGGATGTATATTGTTATAGATAGATAGGATGGATGGATGGATGGATGGATGGATGGATGGATGGATGGATGGATGGATGGATGGATGGATGGATGGATGGATGGCTTGGATGGCTAGGCAGGCGAATTTTCAATTTGGGCATGGCATTTTCAATTCTTGTACAACTCTGCACTTGGAAGATATAAATATTGATTTGAGATTGGGATTACATGGGATGAGCGAGCGACTGTGTCGTGTAGCGTTATCACACGTACTAGGTGGTATATAGCTGAATAGATTGGATTTGGATTTGGATTTAAATATATGACGTGGTCTTTATGATATACAAGTATAAAAGCATAAAAGCATAAAAGCATTATCTTAGTCTTGAGCATTGATTTTTGAGAGTTGAGTATTAAGTATTAAAGTATTAAGTAAAAGTCGAACAGGTATTCTTCTTCTTCTTCTTCTTCTTCTTCTTCTTCTTCTTCTTCTTCTTCTTTACTTGTTAAGATCTTGGAGATAGGAAATGGGAAATATGAAATAGGGAATATTAGATGTGTGATAGAATAGAATAAAGGGGAGGGAAGAAAATGTTGATTTTGGGAAGATAGTCACCCATTGTAAAATCTATTACCTACCTAGGTAGATAGGGATTTGAGATGTGAGGGGTGAGGTGTACAATATGAGATGTGTAATAAGAGATTTTTATTCTCTAGGGAGATGCTATGGTGGGGATGTGATGGGATGTGAATAATAAGTGAATGAGTGAATACCTAGGTAGGTATAGTGAGGGTTGATATAGGTAGGTAGGTAGGTAGGTAGGTAGGTAGGTAGGTAGGTAGGTAGGTAGAGATTTGAAGTGAGTGGGTAGTTGGGTTTGAGTAGAAGAAGAATAGTATGATGTGTAGATATTTATTTAGGGATTTATTTGTTCTCTAATAAGATTTTGAAAATAAAATCGAGGAGAAGAAAATGAAGCTTTTCAATTTGGTGTAGGACCTCACATTTCGAACTTTTTTAAAATTAGAAGATATGTGGAAATATAAGATATATAATTAAATCCTCAGGTTGTTGAGGAAGTGATGGTAAGGAAGCGAATAAGTGAATATAGTAAGAGTAAAAGTAAGAGTGAGGGTGAGGGTGAGGGTGAGGGTGTGAAGTTAGGACTTTGGGTAGAAATATAATATGAATTGTATAGGTATTCCTTTTTATCTCGAGATTCTGGAGATAGAACGAGGGAGAAGAAAATGAAGCTTTTCAAATTGGTGATAAACGAGATTTTGAGGAAGTATCGGGAGATTAGAAATATGAGATGTGCAAGAAAAGATTTTTGACTGCTAGAGGCGATGTGATATGATATGATGGGAAAGCGAATGAGTGAATATTATGAGGGTTGATATATACGGAGTGAATATAAGTGGAACGGTTGAAGAATAAAAGAATCAAGATTTTAGATAGATCCAATGGATATACATCTTATGAATATCTCTCTGTTCTCAAGGGCTCAAAGATGGAATCAGGAAAAAATGAAGCTTTTCAAATTGTAGTAAGACTTCAAATTGGAGACTGTCGTGAGATTAGAAATATGAGATATGCAACAAAACCCTCAAGTTATTGAGGAAACAGTGTGGTTGGATAGAGTGAAGTAGAGTGAAGTAGAGTGAAGTAGAGTGAAGTAGAGTGAAGTAGAGTGAAGTAGAGTGAAGTAGAGTGAAGTAGAGTGAAGTGAAGTGTGCGGAAGTGAAAGGGACGAGATATATAAAAGTGAATGTGAAAATTATAACTATACAAGAAGAAATATCTGTCTACCTACCTATATTCTCAACTCCCCAAAAATATATCGACTTCTTGATCTCCTCATCTCATTACAATTTGAAGCAAGCAATACAAAAAAGAAAATGAAGCTTTTCAAATTGGTAGAAATCGGGATTTGAGGAAGTATCGTGAGATTGGACAATGTGAGATGTGCAACAAAAGATTTGGGTTTGAGGGGACATAACGTGATCTGAGGATGATGGGAAGTTCCAGACAGATAGAGGTAGGAGTGAATAAGTTGAGAAGTTTGGATGGAGTGAAGGGGAAGTGAAGAGTGAAGAGTTTTTGGCGAGTTGGAGGGTGGATGTTGAATGTCTAGGGGCGGGATATTGAGTGTTGAGATTGCTGTTTGCGTGGGATTATCTATGTAAAGGAATGGGTGAGTAGGTAGTCGAGTATACAGCTATTTAATTATGTAGTTGAATTGGTGAGAGAACAGGACTTTGTATTACAAGTTAGTGTACTTCTCTTTCACCCAACTTCGTATATTCACCCGTGGACTCACTTCAACCCAATGCTTTCACTTGGGAACTACCCAATCAATCCGACCTCTGAGTAAAGAGCCAACATATACTCCATAGCTCATCTATCAAAACCATATTTGTTTACCAAAAGTCCACATCTTCTATGATTTCTGGTTCTCAGACCAAACCAACGACAATACTATTACCGACAACCATGTTAACCAACTTCTACGAGTTCCAGACTTGCAAGTTTTCTGTTATGTATGATACACTATGTCGAAGACTTTATAGCAGTGAAAGCTACATACCACCAAGTACACTCAGTCTACATAGCATTAGAAATTAACATGAACACTCGTCCAAAGATCCTATTCACACAAATGTCCATCCACCTTACAACTTGCTCTAGGTTTATAGCACACTTATACATACCATATCATCTACGCATCTGATATCTCTAATCAAAAACACAAACCCAACTCGCAACTACCACATCATTGAATCAGAAACCACGCACCGAGAAAGAAAACACACCTTTTACACTATATAGACATGCGAAGGACCCCCGTAACGAACTTCCATCATCATAAAAGATCCCAATAAGCAAAAAAGCCTGCTTGAAATTATAAATCATCGAGAACTTCAGAGAAAACTTCGTCTGAGATACCTATTATATGAAGACAGATCCGAAAGAAGTAATGAGTACAACAAGATCTCTAAACATTCAATATTCTACAAGTTGCAAATACGTAGAATATTCCAATTTCCCAAGGAGATGGAGACGGAGTTCACAAATCTGTATGATAGATACTCCAATACTCCAAATAACAAATAACAAATAACAAACAAATAAAACCCTCGAAATAAATGACCGTCTCAAAGCATCATCAAACCAAATCAGATCAAACCAAGTTGTGAAAAAATCAAAATCCTCCATCCTCAAATTCTAGTCCAAATACCACACTCGTATCCAGACCCCAGAGAATTGATAACTATATCGATTCTCCTCTCCTCTCCTTTCCTCTCCCCTTAAACATATTCCTAAATAGTAAATACTCAACCCCACCTCACAATGTATTACAACACAATCCAACACAATCCAATCCAATAAAATACAATACAATACCACAAAAATCCCATACTAGCCCCTAGATATAGATATATATACAAGCCACTCATCAAGCTCCTCAATAACAAATCGAAACGGAACGAACAAATCCCCAACTTTCATGAGTCCAAACAAACCCCCGAAAACCTACCCGAGTCCTCTATATTCAATCAACTTCGTACTACATGTATGCCTTATATCATATATCACATCCCACAACCCCAAATCCAAATCTAATCACTATACACAAACCCTCCCACCCGCTGTAAATCCCCCCAAGCCCCTAAACCCCTAAACCCTGTTACTATAGAAAACAGAAATAGATAAAATAATGTTTTAGATCTAGACAGAGTGTTACAATGCGTGGTAAATAATTTGTATATATGTATGTATGTATGTATGTATGTACATATTTTCCAAAAAAGGATTAGTTGATATTCCCTTGACTGTATGTAAGATTATATGTGAATTACGTTGTGTTGTGTTGTGTTGTGTTGAGCTATGCTCCTCTTCTTCTCTTCTCCTTTCCCTTCTTCTCTATACCCACTACCCACTACCTACCTATCATCTTCACCTCTTCCTAATCCCTCTCCTCAATCCCCTCTCGCCTCAATACTTCCCCCCCTCCACTTCTTCACCAAATATAACACCCCTCCCCTCCCACCCTCCAACAACTATACCCCTGTACACGGTGAGATGGCCGAGTTGGTCTAAGGCGCCAGGTTAAGGTATCCAACACTTAACAAACCGATTGTTTACAATCTCCTGGTCTAGTAATAGGCGTGGGTTCGAATCCCACTCTCATCATTCTTTTTGCATCTTTTTTTCCATGGAAGATTGGGAAGGAACGATGGATTTTTTTTTACGTTTTGGGAAAGAGCATTTTTTTTGGGTGGGACGGGGGGGGTAAGTAAGTGCGAGAATGGAATGGAAGGAAGGAAAGAAGGAGCGGGGTTGAATTTTTTTAGCTTTTTTTTGGTTAAAAAAATTGAGTGGATGGTTGGGTGGAGAGGGGAGACAAGTGAAAAACAGTAGATGATTGGTGAGTTTAAATCCCGCCAGAATTATTATCTCCGTACAAGTATATTGAGTTCACAGATGAATCATTAAGTACGAGGTACTTACCAGTAGGTAGATACGCATACATATATCAAGATATTTATCAATTCAGTTAGATTCAATTCAATTCAATGAAAGTAAAAATCAAAATCAAATAAATTGGTCTTAATGACTAACCCCCTTTATATCAAAATTTCCAACGCAAGCAGGAAATATCTCGTATACTCCTTCCTAATGCCAAAATGCTAACTACCGTAAAAACATCAAACATCAAACATCAAATCCCAAATCCAAATCCAAATCCAAATCCAAATCGCTAAACACCCTCGCTATGCTATGTATGTATGCTATGCTACCTATATCCCAACCTTCTTAAAACAATCATCGTAGGACGCCTAACCATATAGACTCTCCCATACAAATATGTGGTAATATCACAGTGAATATACCATACCTAACCCATCCAAATCTCTATATAGTGTTTCTATCAATCCAATTTAGCGAATCCAAACGCCCATTTTATGCATCATTTATCTCTCCCCTTTCCCATCCCTATATCGGTGCACTGTCTCTCCTCTCTACTCCAGCTCTCTCATCCCTTGCACCTTCCTTCAACCTATCCAGCACTACTCCCCTCACCAACCACCTCTCCATCTCTGGTACCAACTCTCCTATCCTAAAAGGCTTAGTAACAACACTGTCCATACCAGCCTCTTTCGCTCTAGCAATCTGCTCACTCCTTGCATTAGCCGTTACAGCTATTACCGGTACTCTCCCTCTAACTTTTCCTTCTTTTTCCCATTTACGTATCTGTCGTACACAAGTAAGACCATCCATTATTGGCATTTCCAGATCCATTAATAAAATATTGCATGGAACACCTGACACGCCTTCTGGTAGAGTTGCTGAAAATGTGGACTTTTCGAGAAATTCAAGGGCTTCTAGACCATGATTTGCGACGCTTACAATACAACCTGCGCTACGAAGTTGTTTACTCAGGACCTAATGAAAAGTTAGCTTGAAGTTCCAAAACCAAAAGTATGAGGGAAAAATCTACTTTTTGATTGACAATGTTATCCTCTACGATTAGAATATGTTTTGGTGTAGAAGAAGCCGGACTTTGAGAACGACGACTTCTTAAAGGATGGCGAGTAGGCCCTTTAACTCGAGCAAGAGAATTATTCGTAATGATATTATTTTGCGCTTGAGCATCCATTTGAGGAACAAAAGAATCTTTATCTTCAGGTGGATCACAACGACGAGTTTGAATGTAAAATGCAAAGGTACTCCCAACCCCAGCTTTGGAGGCGACACCTATTTGACCACCTTGAAGTTCTGTAAGTTCTCGAGAAATAAAGAGACCGAGACCGGATCCACCATATTGAACATGTGTTCGCGGTGAGGCTTGGGAGAATCTTTTAAACAAAAGATTGCGTTCTGTTTCATCGAGACCGCGGCCACTATCTTGGACTTCAATATGAAGATATACAATCTCTCCATCTCCCCATTCACCATCTGGCGTGTTGTCTTTGTGACCATTAGTTCTTGAAAGGTAGACAAGACCTGGTGTGCTAGGAGGCTCGAGCGCTACGCTCACTGTGATGGCAATATTCCGTTTTGGTTGAGTTTGTGTGAACTTAATCGCATTTGTGACAAGATTGATAAGGACCTGTACTAATCTACTTGGATCCAGTTTGATCCAATCAATATTGAGTTCCTCGAATGTAGGTGATACATGAAATCTGAGCGCGACATCACTCTTTTGCAATTCTCCATCAAATATCTTCAGTGCATTTTTGATGATAGGTAATGGCTGTACTTCGGTAGGAGTGACGAATAATAAATCGGAATCCAACTTGCTCAGCGTGAGAATGTCATCGATGATTCTTTTCTGATGTTGAGCACATAGTATGATCGTCGAGGCTGCATCTGCGTATCCGTGAACCGCCTCTCTTGGAAGAATAACATCATTAGTTCCTCCATCAAATTCCTTGACCGAAATTCCGATCATGTCTGCACATTGAATGATGGCTGATAGTGGATTCCTCATCTCGTGTGATGTCATGTCAATGAAATTCTCCTGTTGACGCTTCAACTCAATCGCTTCGAGCATTTTCCGTTTCTGAAAATCTTCAGCCCACTTCTGCCGACTAATATCGGTCAAGCAACCCAAAACTCCAACGACAGTACCATCTGGCGCCTTTTCAGGATAAGCAGCTGCTATTATCCAGATTGCACCATCGATTTCTTCATCCCCGATTTTATCGGCCCCCTTGAAAAGTGCTCGTAACCGGATTTCAAAGGAGACAGGCTCCCCATCCATAAGTTTTTTCCATTGCACATCCATAATTGGCCAATCTTCCTCCATAAGTACCTCGTACCAGCCCATTTTAGTATTGATATCTCTGTCATGTTCCGTCAGGTTATAGTAGAGTTCGTTGGCATAAACTAATTTGCCATCAACGCCAATGTGAAACATCCCAACGGGAGCTAGATCAGCCATTCTTCTGAAACGACTTTCAATCTCTGAAGCTTCATGAGCTTGAATTTCGAGTTTCTTTGAAAGTCGATTACGATCTTGGTAAGCATGTTCGGCAGCCATTCGACCACGTTGGATTTCATCTTCAACAAGTACTGCCGCAGCCATTGAAGTAGCGAGTTGTCGACTGAGAAGTTGTATGAATAATCTATAGTCATCATCGTATTTTCGTCGAGCATTGAGTCCAATGATAAGAAAGCCGAGAACGCTTTCTGTAGTAGCTCTAATTGGTAAGAAAACAACTTTATCCCATGCAAGAGTACCCTGAAGAGCAGTGGTCAAAGATGAAGGAATAGTGCCATCTTCCCGATGTAAGAGCGTAGGGCAATCTGATTTCACAAGGTCGCTAAAACTGGGTAGAAATTCCTCCATGGGGTTATCAGAATTTATATGTTTCGGTACATTCTTCCCTGCACCAGGAAATCTAACAGAGCCTTCCAGTACCCAGTTGGAGTTGTGACTTAATGCCGAAGATTCTGAAAGGGTCTCGTTAACGTCATTGCCGGCTGAGTACAGCAAAGCAAACGGTAAATCTGGATGATCTGGTTCAAGGCCCCGTAGAAGCTGTTGCCAAAAGTCCTTGGGTTCTCGAGATGAAGCAATGAACTGCCCAAGTCGTAATAAAAATATCATTCTACGATCTGCAACTACTTGCCTAGTAGTGTCAAATACAGAATTGTAACTACACCTCAAATTAGTGACCGTCTCAAACTAACGTAGGGACAATTAAAATCCCGACTTACAAAGCAAGATGACTACCGTAGCTGTTGCAACTGAACGGTAAAATCGATAATGAATAATAGGTCTCCTCCAAGTATCCGTGTCTTTCGATAAAGAATCTTGCATCATCCATGGTTGAAGCTTTACCGGTTTCATACGCATTGTTGAACGAATCACTAAATGCGTCTTCAACTTCAGCCCATGCCTCTGAGAAGGTTTTGCCCATCATCCCTGGATGCTTCTGTCCTGTGACTAACATATATGGTTCATTGTACATCATAACTCTGGATTGACCCCAATACATTGCCGCAGGTCTTGGGTCTGACATGAGGAAATTGCACATTCTTCGTAGCTCAACCGGCCAAGAATCTATGGGGCCAAGCTCCGTAGATGTCCAATCGAATTCGAGGAAGAATCGTACATGTGGTGACAATTCTACTATTGTGTCTGGCGCCAATATATCAAACGGACCAAGTGTAGTATCTCCCACTTCAAGTACCTCTTTCAAAGTAACTGGCTCTTGTGCTGGCGGAAATATTGATATTGTATCTTCCCGATGAAGCCGATATGCCTCCAATTGAGATTCGAGCGAGGATCTAGATGCGTCGTCAGATTTTGACATGCGTCGTGCTTTCTGTGGCGAGAGAGTTTGCGATCGTTGAATGCTAGGTTTGTCCCCGCTAACGTCTATCCTTCCTCCTACATCTCCAGCAATAACCCTCCATCGGTTTCTCATTGTCTGCGCACTCCACCTCACTCCACAATAGAGTGTGACAGGTATTTTTCCATCGCTGAAATCACCTCCTGCCCATTCTAAAAATCCCCTGTGCTTTTCATCCTTGGTTGCCGCGCGCAGATCAAGAGATTCCCCAACTTTGCTTCCTAGCACTTGTAATTCTTTCAATCGCGGATTCGTATATACCGGCGTTGTATCATCTGGATTCGTGAGGTCAAGTATAAAAACTGCTCTTTCGTCTGATTCGAGTAACTCGAGAACTCCTACACTGCTTAAATCATCTTGCGACCCGAGAGGACTTAAAATTGGGTCCACAGCTACCGAAGTAAACTGTTTTGCATCTTTTGAATCATCATCTGCTGAGGAGGTTATGCCGAGCCCTTTGAGTATTGACGGCAGATGTTCCATTGCAAAGTTTTACTGTCACCTACTTAAGTTGTATGTCTTTCTTACTCGGGCAACAGTTCTGGCCAAACACCTAATCCCAAGCCCTTCCTCACTTCCAGGCCGAAAGTGATAGGTATAGCAATCGAAGGGCAGGGCACTCAGCTCTGGTCGAAAGGAGAGTCGAGACTTTATTGTTGTGTTATGGTGGGGTATTTTCGTTACTCTGTTTGGGCAAGTATGATTGAAGATCACAAAACAAGGAACGCAACAAAAGGTTCTGATAAAACAACAGCGGCATTCCTACAGGAGTAACATAGCGATAAACTGTTGTAAGTCGTAGACGGCGATAAATATGAAGTTGAGTTACGCACTCCAAGTCGTGTTCTTTCTTTAGTGGATTCGCTTTCTGGGGAAATTTTGACACCCTTTCCTAAGAGAGCATACGAAATACAAGATTCTTTTGTACGCAGTGGATACGAACGTGATAGAGTTTTTGACTAGACACAAAATCGTATATATCAAGAACTTCTTTCTCCCAAGGTTTTTTTTTGGGGAAACATCAGACGAAGCAGAGAAAGAACGGATACGTTTCCGACAATATGCACATCAACCAATCCGAAATGTTATCGGGAGTTAAAAAAGTCAAAAAACTTGCTAACTTTGCTTATTCTGTGGGTCGGTTGCAGTTTAGTAGAATGCAAGGGAAATGGGAACGTTATATCTTCATCCAATTATCATCGCAACCGGATCTTGTTTCCACGAATTGGCGGTACATGCGGCTAACTTTACCCTGCTCCCTTCGTTCTCAAAGGAAGATTAAATGCCAATTGCGATCCGACAATCGATGAATAGGTAGTGCAATCGTCTTTCAATAAGTCTTGCATCTCAGTACCTAGGTATATCAATGAAGAAGTGTATGTAGAACATGGAGAGATCAGTTGGAATATCAATATTTCGGTGATGATTGTGCAAAATGCAGTAATAGATTGCTAACAATTCGATGGCACTAGCTGTCTTGGATTTTTTTCTTTGATTGGGACATCCATGTGTGTGTTTTGGTTTGAATTGAAGGAGATGCAAAGTTTTGAATTACAAATTTTGATATATCCATATATCACTGAGGTGTCCGCAGATGTGGCTGGTGTTACCCAAGTTGATAAATATCCATGGATTTTGTCGATCTCCACCTGGGGCTATATGTAGCACAGCCACCCGAGAACCTTTTCAAGATGTCAATCCGTCTCAAAATATCTCTTCCATTATCCGTCTTTCTTTTGAAAGCGTTACTGATCCGGTGAGGACGGGCGGTTCGTACGGCATTATTCATTGTTGATAGATGGAGATGCTAGGTCAGCTTTCCAACCCAGGTATCCATCCCGGTAAGTAAAAATGAATATACAGATAGACATGCACCTTTTGACAGGGAAGACTTATTAGGAGTCGTGGTTAGAGGTAGATATAGTGATGGGAAAGATACGGATCTATGATGAAGATATCTATTCATGGGAAATATAGTGTACTTTAGATGTGTTTGAATCTAGATTCCTCTCTATCTCAATTAAATTCCTCAAAAAATGCCACCATCTGCTCGTGAAACCAATCTTCTTCCTGGATAGGAATTGCATGCCCATCACCTTCTCGAATTTCCGCTCTACCTGGTTGAAGAAATGCCATAAGTTTCTCGCCATGAGGAAATGATATAAGTCGATCGAGTGTGCCACTATGTGGGATGTCAGTCTTTATTCAGTCATCAGAACATCGTATGTATCAACTCGTCAATTAGTCAAAATACTTACTGCATGACAGCGATTCTGTCTCTTCCCACTTTGTCCCCTAATTCTTTCAATTGCGCAGGGCTCTTGTGGTGCCAACCAGCAGCAATAGCCTGGAGTAGAAACCCGTATGTTTTGAAAGCTTTGGGATCGAGTCGTTTGGTTAATTCAGCAGCGGCAAAGCGCTCGTAGTTGGTAGAGAAGTGTGCATAGGGGAAAGGATGACCTGGCGGTGGTTCAACCAAGGGAGTTGATTCCGAAGGCAGATGGGCTAGTTTTGAGGTTAGGTCTCTAGAGCAGAGGAAGTAGAGTTGTGGCAATGAAAAGAAAAGAAATGGCGGATATGGGGTGTATCACAAGGGTAAAGAGAGTAATAACTGACTAGTATCTGGTAATGATAGCCACGACGCAGGAAATAACGACAACGATGCATCCAAAACAGATCGATCAAGTGGCTTGGGGACAAACATCATAACTCTTGTGCGCAAATTTTCGAAGAAGCTAGTCGTATTCTCGATATAAGGTGCTGTGGAAAGTAAGTTGAGAGTAGCAATTCGATTTGGTATCATCAATGCCTATATGTCAAATGAGTCTTGAATGGTATAATTAATAAGATATTTGGAGACTCACCAGTTCTTGTGCAATCATTCCACCCATGCTAACTCCGGTGATGTTAAGTTGTCTGTCCTTCGTCCAACCTAAATGGTCGAGTAGCTCGATACAATCCTTGGCCATTTCCGAGGTAGAATATCGTAGGATGGGGGTGTCTGATCCGCCCATACCTCGATTATCAAATACTAACGAGGAATACTTATCTTCTCTTTCATGACCAAAGAATAGGGTTTGTCTTTGCCATGTTGACTTGTTAGAGCCTAAGCCCATAATCCACTGTATGAAAACTGCAGATTAGCATCTTGATGTATGAACACGTGACCTAATCGAGACCAAGTTTCGTCTATAAAGTCAAAAGTTTGCAGAGATGCAAGCAGTGCCGGCGATAAGGCAGAGGAGTGAACAGAAGCATAAACAACATTCATGAACGAGTCTCAATACTCTTGAGCTTTGAGCTATCCATTCTTCGCTCCCCAGCCTGCCATGCACTTACTTGCATGTGATATACGTTACACCAAAGTCCAAGATTGTCCACTTACCACAACCTTCGTCTCTCCACTGCCATGAACCTCCCAGTCTATCTTGAACGGTCCTCCTCTACCAACTCCAATCGGCAACTTTCCACTTTGCGTTGGGGTAAGTCTCCATATTGTATCTGGGTAGGATTTATGTGCGAGGATTTCAGCCACACTTGGACGTTTATCTACGGGTGGTTCACTGGAAGAAATTGACAATTAGTTCTCATTCCTTTGACAAAATTTCACATATCTTCGGTTCGTATCTTCGATTCTTGGGGAATTATACGTTTCACTCATTGTATTTTGAGGTAGGTTTGATTCGGCTTGAATTAGTTTCAAATTTTGTCGATGTGTAAATGGAAGGAACCCTTCGCACAGCAGTAGATCTGAACACATCACGTGATCTTGATCGATCATATCAAAATCACTTAAATCAAAGTTTAATCTTTTGTATATATCAAAGTTGATCACAATCACAATCGTTTCAATTGAAATTTTTCAGAACACTTTAGCTTGAGGCATTTTACTTGATCCCGATCCCAATCAAAAGATTTGGTGACAATGGGCTATGCCCGGAGACATTTTAATTACTATTTATATTTCTTCTGGTCTCTGTATAGGTCAGCGTTTAAAGCATATATATGTATCTTCAATTATTTTTCGTTTTCGTAAAATATACATGATTATAGTCTACCTGATCCTTTGATTGATCAAGGTCTTGTTCTTTTGAAATTGGCATCTAATCTCCAGGCTGAACAATCATATGATGCCGGCCAGACACCATTCTTTCCGGGTGCTAAAATACCCTTGGGGTCAAGAGCGTTCTTGATCTTCTCGTTCAACTTCATCTGCGCATTATCATTCCAACCATAAGTTTCTGCAATCTGGTCCATCAAGGCAATATGAGTTCTATATTCCCCCCATCCGTTATCGGCACAAATTTGAATGAGCTCACGAATGAGCTTGTGGGCGCGGCGTTTTTGATCCTCATCTTCACAATCAAACACTAAGCATACGACGTGATGCATCTCGCGCATACCGATGGTGAATGTTCCGAAAAAATCAAGGCCCGCCTCTAGTGTCATTTTTTGAGTGAGAGCATACTACTTGCTTGCATCTTCACCACTGATCTTAAAGATAGGTGAGAAGAAGAGAGGCACCATTGGGAAGCCAGTCTACTCAGGAGATCTCATCAATCGTTGGAATACCCCGTAGGGCTTTTGCGCGAATTTGAAGAACGCACTTTTCCTTGATATCTTCCGGAAGGAAGAATTTGGCACCTTCAATAGTCCCAAAAGCATCCTTAACCACTTGCCAGAGGACATCGCTTACAGGTTTGGGGCCGTATAAAGCACCATAGAAGTTCCAGCGTCCAAGGTTGAGTTTCCTGGCTATGGCATCTAGTTCTTCATTAAGAGGACGATCAACATCGTAGTATGATTTTTTTGGTTCCCATCACTCCAGCGTCAAGTAGAATATGTCGGATTGAAGGAGCGTTCTGAATGACCATCTGCAATCGAAGGGGACGGATGACGTCAACGATCTTTGGCAAGTCCGTATCCTTTGGAAAAGTGATGAGATAAGGTTGATAACCTCCCGGATTTGGCATAAGCTAAGACTATCTTGGTCAGTAAAGAGTCGTGGCGCAAGGGCGGAGGCGTTCATATTACTTACCCAAGTGCCCATCTTCGTCACAATACCAAGGTTGCTTTATGAAAAGATACCATCGTTGTATGGCACGAAGCCATGAGGAAACAACTAGAATATCATGAGCTTGAAGCAATTTAAGTCGCGTCCTTAGACTAAACATACCTGCCAACACTTGCTTCCTGGTTGTTGATCCAAACTTCCGCCCTCAACTGTTGGTTGCGTTGGATCGGGTAAAGCACCCATGCCTGTCCTGATAAGCTCTCCGGTTGGAAGCATGACCTCGAGACCGCAATGCATCATGAAGTGATATTCTTGGAGCATCAGCAGGTGTCCCATTCTCAGATGTAAGATATCACAAACCTCCGTATGGAGTATATCCTACACCACGCTCAATAGTGTTTCCAACGACAGAACCACCACCCAAATCCGGCGTGTCAATCCAAAGCTGATCGTCTAGCTTCTTCTCCTTCAGGTAGTCGTATAGACTGAAGAATGTTACGCCTGGCTCTAATAGCGCATATGCTCCTTCACTGTTGACTCTTAGCACTTTGTTCATGTTTTTGGCCATATCCAAACCGATGCTACCAGGAACTCTTGGAGCTGCTCCTCCATATCCTATATTTCTGCCAATTGAGAATGGCCAAAGCGGAATCTCGTATTCATTGCAAAGTCTAACAATTGCTTGGACTTCTTCAACATTGCGGGTTGCAATGGTGGCGGGTACGATGAAGTAATCTTTGTCGAAGAGGTGGTACATATAGTGCGCTTTGGAAGGGTCAGGATCGACTCAGTTCGATTTCATGTAATACTATCCGCCACCGGGGATGGGCTTTCCCGTTAAATTCTTCATGGCGATTACTTGCAAGCAAAGAAGAAAACATGCAGCACGAGTTGCCTCAAAAAAGGAACCAGCCAAGAAGTGCCGCTCATCAATATTCATAAAATTTAACTTCCTATTTTTGGGCCCCTAGTTAAAACTCTGGTCAACATGCAGACACTGAGCGAATAAGTAAGTTCCAAATTTGTATTCGTCATGAAGATCCTCTCTGGATCCCAGACTTTTGCTCCCTATGCAGAGAATTACTTTTTCAATCTTTATATTATTTGAAGAAAGGAAGGGAAAGGTCCATATTTCAAATGGAACCCATTCTTCGCAACATTTCGTATCCCATTAGCAAAGGTTTGTTGACAAACACCGACACTGCACGAACTATCTATACTACGAGCAACTTAATACATTCACAGCAATAGTATCGGACAGTACAGTTTTAGTGAAAAATCTCTAAAGGTCGTCATTCGTTACGTCTAGGGCGTACTTTTATCAGGACTCAATACTGACAAAGCAATTATCATAGGTGTTGTTCGTGGCATACACCTCTTTCTGTACGGCGGTAGCCATCCAAGGATTAGGATCTCATTTTGCTGCTACCACGCCTGCTCAGTGAGTTATCTTAAACCTTACAGGCTAAGCAGCCAATGCTTAATTCAGTTTGAATGTTTTGATTATTAAATATTCATTCATTTTTTGATGGAGGTCTGGTGCAGTTACTGCACTAAACTATACAGAAGGGCAAGAACTGATTCCCATACGTTCTAGATTCGTCATGTCGAACAAGATGGAAATCGCTGGTCAAACATGCAATATCATTGCCATCGCAACCAGCAAGTCCGCCGTAGCTGTCTTTCTCCTGCGTCTCGTCATCGTTCCCTGGCATAAAGTCTTCTTTTGGGCTTATATCATCAGTACATTTATCGTTTGTGTCTTCTGCGCCACTCTCGACTTCTTCCAAAGTTCGCCCATTGCGGCAGTCTTTGATCCATCACTCCCTCATACTGTCAACTTTAATTTCACAGCGAATGCGATCTTTTCGGGAAGCTATACAGCGATGATGGATTTTACTCTGGCGTTGTTTCCATGGTACTTTCTGGCGCCTGTTCAACTCAAAAAGAAGGAGAGGTTGACTATTTCATTCGGCCTCACGTTGGGTGTTTTGTAAGTTTCCCTGGATCAGGAGCTGTGGAGAATTTCTTGAACTTGATACTGATGGGAGTTTCATTTAGTGTGGGAATGTGTGGTATTGTTCGAGCTATTGAGCTGGGAGGTCTGGCGTCTCGAACTGATTATACTTGTAAGTTTTTAAGCTCCCTTTGTCAAAAAGTTATGATGATGCCAGAGAAACAAAATTCACACCACTACACAGATGACACGGTCCCACTCATTCTTTGGGGCTCCAGCGAACTTCTTGTCGCCATAGTATGTGCCTGCATCCCTGTTCTTCGACCACTCTACAAGCGACTCCGAGGCCAAACGAAGTCGTCCGACGAAGGAAGTGGTCCCTGTCCCAACAAAAGCGAAAGCAAATCAGGGGACGGATATGCATTAAGTTCATTGCGTCGCGATGAATTCTCCGCGAAAGAAAGGAGTCGAGGAGGTGGAAATTCAAGTTACAACACGCAAGTTAATAGTGAGAGGAATGGGTCGGGGATGGATAATGGAAGTAATGAGAGTATATTGAGAGAGGCATGGAGATTTGGAATTAAGGAGACGGCGGAGGTTGATGTTAGTTATGGGAGAGAGGGGGAGATTGACGAGGAGATGGGGGTCCCGCGGGGCGTAAGCGTGCGCGGGGGAAGTAGTGATGTAAGAGTGGGAGAAAGAGCTCCGAGTGTGCATGGCTTTTGAAGCTCGTCACTTCGAGGGATGGGTTGGGATCGATATGATTTTCATGGATGGGTAATGATGATTGTAGTAGCACGGTTCGCATACTGCTCAGTTCATACCAGCTGAGCTCAGGATCTACGTACAATCGAAGTATATGAATGGACCAGGTAATCATGGTGATCATAAATTCCCATCCTTACCTAGGAGCCTACTCAGAAAGAATTGCGGGAACTAAAGAACACTAAATCCGGTAGTGAAGGACTTGGCAGAGAAAACGGAAAGGGACTAATTGGATCTCAGGATGAAGATGGATTTTGGGATTCGATTATCGAATTCTTAAGGGAAGAGTTACAGTAGATTTGGAAACTAAAATAATAGTTTCGAATCGATGAGGTCCCTGTTTCAATAAATGCTATTTACAAACGTATAGATGGTATGTGGAAAATAATATGCTTGAAATTAAAAGGAGGCGGACTCCGGTTCTGGCGGGTGATGGATTGCGAGAAAGCTAGGTGAAAGCAAAAATGCAAAAATAACATACAACAGTGGGGATTCGCTGGTGGTCACCCACCCAACTACTAATCCACCGATCTGAAGCTTGTGTATGGCAGAGCGGACGGGATGCCCAATTCT